>CM076571.1:565402557-565705023 GCA_034641835.2 Pinus albicaulis
CCAGTGCCAGGTCAGGGAGCGAGTATTGGTGGTGGTCTAGCGAGGCCAAAATCACCTTGTAGAAAAAGTGGAAAAGTTGGACACTTGACTCGCACACTTCGAAGGGCACGTCCATTGCAACTTTCGTCCACCACCCCCTCTAGGAACAACCCTGGAAAACCTAGCTTCCATTACGTCGGATGACTAGTATGCTCTCATGTGTTTTTTATGTATTACATGTAGTTTGGTGTCTTTGACCCTCTCATTTATGGATGTTGTGCTTAGCCTAATTTTTGTACTTTTGTCACTTGTTGCAAACATTGGTCAACAAACCTAGTCGGGGTGAGACCACCTGTTTTTTTCTTTGTTGGTTGTACATATTTTTCACCATATGAATGAATATCGACTTACAAAAAGAAATGTTATGTTTATCTATTCATTAAATGTAAATATGAAGATTTGACCTTAGATTTAAAACAAGAGTCACACTTTTAACATAAATCAATGAAGTTTAAAGATTAAACATTATGGCCAAAGAAATATAAATATACATATTAATTTGACTATCTAAATATTACCTTTACTAAAAGTATAATGAAGGCATTAGTGTAAATTAGATAGATGATAGATGCAATATTTATGTTAATTGTAGATGAATCCATCTGCAGTGTTAAACTTTAGAGACAAAAGAGTATTCGGAATTTTAACACGGTAGATGGACTCAAAGACCCCTTTGTCTCTAAATCTCAACACTGCAAATATTGGATTAAGAGACTCGTTTAGTGAAATGTAACACTTCAGTATCAAAATTGCAAATTTTCATTTATGGAGTGATAAGATTAAAAATTACTAACATAAATGACTAATTCATATACTTTTGTACTTATTATTTGGTCATATTTTTATTCTTGAACTATAATAGTCATTTGCATTAATCATTATTAATTTTGTCACTTATTATCTAGTCATATATTTTAATCCTAGACTAAATTAGTTATTTAAGTTAGTCACTTTTACTTTAGTCATTTATTATCTAGTCGTATATTTTATCCCTGGACTAAATTAGTCATTTAAGTTAGTCGCTTTTAGTTTAGTCACTTATTATCTAGTCGTATATTTTATCCCTAGACTAGATTAGTCATTTAAGTTAGTCATTTTTAGTTCGGTCACTTAAAATTTATCAAATTTAGTAGTATTTCACTTGAAATAATTGCAGTGACTAACTTTTTTAGTCACCTAGTCATTAATTTCATCATTTTCTACTAGTGGAAGGATTATGTTCAACATGTTGACAGGGTGCTCAAACTATTACACGAGAAACAATTATATGCAAAATCATCCAAATGTTTCTTTGGAGTACAAGAGGTGGAATATCTGGGTCATATTGTATCTCACAAGGGTGTTAAGGTAGACCTTAACAAAATTAATACCATTAAGGAATGGAGAGTCCCCACAACTATAAAGCAGTTGCGAGGATTTCCCAGTTTAAGAGGGTATTATCACAAGTTTGTTAAGAATTATGGGAGAATAGCAGCACCTCTAACAACATTATTGAAGAAAGATGAATTTTCATGGACTCCTGAAGCAACTAAGGCCTTTGAACATGTTAAAGAGGCAATGTGCCTAGCACCGGTCTTAGCTACGCCAGACTTCACAAAAACCTTTATTATGGAATGTGATGCATCAAGAAATGGAATTGGTGTTGTTTTAATGCAAGAAGGAAGATCCATTGCTTTTGAAAGTCATCCAATCAAAGGAAATTATTTATAGAAATATATTTATGAGAAGGAAATGTTAGCAATACTACATGCACTAAATAAATGGCGACCTTACCTAATGGGAAGACACTTCAAGGTAAAAACTGATCATGATAGTCTTAAAAACTTTTTGGAACAAAGACTATCTTCAGAAGAGTGGCAAAAATGGGTCACAAAGATGTTGGGTTATGACTATGAAATAATCTAGAAAAAAAGGAAGCATTGCTTTGTGCCATTTCTATTATCCAACCAGATTGGATAACCGAAGCAAGGGATTAATGGAAGAGGGACGGAGAAGTGTGGACATTCATTCAAAAGTTGCAGCAAGATCCTAGTACATCTGATACATTTATTTGGAAAAATGATTCCTTATGGTACAAAGATCGCTTATATCTTTGTAAGAATTCTCAACTAAAACAAAAGATTATTTTGGAATTGCACACTTCTCCTTTAGGAGGACACTCGGGATTTTTAAAAACTTACCACAAGGTGAAGAAAGAATTTTTTTGGGATGGCCTTAAATCTGATATTCAAAAGTTTGTGGCGGAATTTTTGGTTTGCCAATAAGGAAATAAAGTTGAGACAATTAAGACTCTGGGTCTTCTACTGCCTTTTATCAAGTCAAGTCAACGTTGGGAGGATATTTTATTGGATTTTATCATGAGTTTACCTAAGTACGGAAGGAAAGAGTGTCATCATGGTGGTAGTTGATAGAATTACGAAGTATGCACTCTTTTGTGCATTATCTCATCCATTTAAAGCAAGTACGATTGCTGCTAAATTCATTTATAGAGCTCAATTCAAAAGCTACATGGAAACCCAAGGTTATTGTGACAGAGATCATTTTTACTGGAAATTTTTGGATGGAATTATTTTATTGTTAGGGTACTCAAATAGCTCATATCTCATCTTATCATCCTCAATCCAATGGTCAAATTGAGATAGTGAAATTTTTTTTGGAAGGATATCTTCGTTGTTTTGTATGTGATAAACAAACACAATGGGTCAAGTGGTTACCTTTGGTTGAATGGTGGTATAACACTTCCTTCCATGCTGCAGCAAAAATGACCCATTTATGGCACTTTATGGATATCATCCATCGTCCATCACATCATCTTTAAGAGAAAATTCTAAGGTTCAAGAAGTGGAAGATCACATCGAGCGTCAACAAGAAGTTCTCCAACTCTTAAAGGATAACCTAAATTTGGCACAAAATCGAATGAAACAACAGGCAAATCTACATCGCAGCAAGAGAAGTTTTGATGTAGGAGACTGGGTATTTTTATGGCTACAACCATACAAACAAATGTCCCTCAAGCAAGCTAAGAAGGATAATAAATTATCACCAAAGTACTATGGTTCATACAAGGTATTGAAAAACCTTGGTACTATGGCATACAAATTGGAGCTTCTTGCTTCTTCGCAAGTGCATCCAATTTTCCATGTTTCATGCTTAAATAAGGTTATAGGAGAAAATCTTCCAATAAAACAATATTGCCAGAACTTGATGAATAAGGAAAAATAATATTGGAACCTGAAGCAGTCACGGAAACAAGAACTCGACAACTATGAAATTGATCAATTTCAGATTATCTCATCAAGTGAAAGAACTTACCCACTGAAGATTCTACATGGGAGGATGAGAATTTTATAGAGAAGCACCCAGAGCTACTCAAGCGTTGAGGACAACACTTTTTTGAAGGAGAGGGGCATGTTAGGTCCCTATATTACTATTTTAGCCCCTTATTGTTATTAGTATAGCCCCCTTATTGTTATTACTATAGCCCCCTCTAACCCCAATATTGTTATTATTATGCCCTTACATTTTTATTGTTAGGTTGGCTAGGATTACATTGTGGCCCCACTAGGATTACATTATGGCCCCATGGACTCCTATATATAGAAAGGAGGTTTTGTCATTTGTATCATCTAAGAATTGTTCATTTATGTAATGTATTGGAGGTTGCTCCCTTGAAGTGGCTTATTCCTAAGGTGTTGATATCTCTTTTCTTCTATTTTTGGAGCTGGTTTCACAACAGTTTGAAGGTGAGTCTTTAATTGATTTTACCATCAAGTTTCGTTTAAATTATTTTGAAATTTAAAATTGAAGATAAACCTTTGAAAAAAGAATTATTAGATTGGTTTGAACATATTTTCTCTCTTCCTTCCATTCATAATCCATGTGAAATTATTTCAAGCTTTGATCAATATTCTTCTAATTTCATTGACATAAGTAAGAATTCCAATATGGAGATACAAAAAAATGATGAGGAAGTGGCCTCCATTTTGTATAATCAATTCCTTCAATTTCTGCACACTTCCTACAGTATTGATCAATATCAAGTTGCACCTTCACATATCAATGAATTTCAATCACAAAGCTTGGAAATTTTCACTAATCAACCGCAAGAAGATATTAGCAACACTCTTGAAGAAAATACTGCTTTAAAATCTGAAGATATGTATGAGTTAGAATCAGAAAATCATGACATAATCCGACAAGTACAAGCAGTGATTAAAGTTTCCAATAATACACAATCTGTTGTACAAATTTATGAATTCCTTTACGTTGAACAAGTGCCAAATTCAGGACAACAAATCGAAATTCTTCAAGAAAGTATAAGTAGCCAAGTACATGATCTTAAATCAGAAATTTGCAATGAAGAAAATGCACAAGAGTTTTCAAATAGAGACATTTTCAAATACATTGTTTCAGATTCGTATTTTTCCCTTTATCCTGATAATTTTTCTAATAAAAATTTATCCTCTCTTCACATTAACGATATTTTAGAAATCAAAGAGGCTGACCTAAATGAATTATCGATTATTTTTTATCAGGATAGAGAATTAATTAATGATCATTCTTTTGGCACTAATGAACATGAGCTCAATATTCCTTCTTGTTTTGATACATTAGGTGAGATCGAAGGGAATTCTAATGAATGTCATAAGGTCATATATGATAGCTACTTTGACATTGAGGATATTGATTTGTCTTCTTTACAATTGAATCCTCATAATCAAAGTCTAATCACATGTGAAAATGAGAAACAATCTAATTCATAAATTGTTTCAAATAATTCTCATTTTCAAATAATTAATAACATTCATGATTTCAACATTCAAGAAACCATTCCAATAAATGATTATATAATGATCAAGCTCGCATTACCATTCAGAATCTTAGCCTTCTCTCTAATTCACAAGTGGGTATTAACAACCATTCTAATTGTATTATTCTACCCAAGTCTTGTGAAGAGGAAATTGCTTTAAGTCACTCCCAGTTGTGTTGTAACAATAATTGTAACACTAGTGTAAACTATGATTCAATTTTGCTATTATTTCATCATTTATTCTTAACTTTATATTTATTTTCTATTTTTAGTCTTGGATTTTTCGATACTTTATGCTGGCATATTGAGAAACTCAATTTTGAACACTCGATTAATGCATTACCTCAATGGAAAAATGAAGTTTCAAATTATAGTTGTGAACATCAAGAATTATTGAACTTCCAATTTCAATTGATGTTCATTCCTTATCAATTACTTCTCACTTCTCAAGAGTAGTGCCAACAAGAGAGTATATTTTCACAATGTGACCATCAATCTAATTCAATTAACAATATTCTGTTGAATCTATTGTACTTCCATCCATTTTTCATTGATCCATTTTTAAGACATTTGGAAAATTTTCCTTCACAAAAGATCGTTAATAATTTAGCACTTGAACATAACACTAACAAAATCACACGGGCCATTGTTTCTGAAAGATAATTTCTACAAATTGGCCTGTCATCTTCTCTTTTAAACCTCTCCCACTCAATAATGGAAATCCATCCAGATTTCTATGATCAAATTGAAATTTAGTTGGAAAGGACATTTCAAGAGAAGGTAATGGTGAATAAGCGCTAACAATAAACATACATATTGATTTCAGATTTAGTTTTCTTAGTTTTATTATATTTGCATTTTTGTTACTAATGTTTGACATGTACATACATGCAGGAATTAAAATGCTTACATTGTTACATTGGAAGTATGACTATACCTATTCATGTTTCCTTCATTAAGTTAGAAATAGAAATAAAAAAAAAATTTCGTCTATTTCATTATTTTAGATTTTCAATAAAACAAATAATGAATCCAATTTATTTTAAGCATCCCATTTCAATTGTAGAAAAGAAGCCTAGAGTATTTTAGAAGCTCTTGAATTATTAGATCACAGTTATTCGTCAAACCTTCCATTTTCTTATTTTTTAAAATTCATAACATTCATCATACATGAAGAAATTCCAAGAATTTTCTACCACTTGACAATTTTTGATTCACAAGTAATTATAAGAACTCATTTTTACCACTGTTGTCTTCTAATGTAATTTTGAAAATGATGCAATTTCAAAAAAATCATTACTTAGCATTGTAGATTAAAATAAGAAGGTTATGTTGAACTTATGCAAATTTTGAGAAAATGTGGGAGAATTTGAAAATTCATGAGGTAAACTTACAATCAAAATTATTCCAGGTATGTGTTTACATGTTCACCATCATCTATTGTTTGTTTTATTTTTTCAAAGGTTATTTTTTATTTCCATTTTGTTTTGTTTGCAGGTCTCCATTGAATTGATTTTGAAGACTCGAGATAAGCAAGCAATCATATATTTTCAAATCCGCAACATGTTCAGGGAAGTATTTATTATTTCATTTGGAATTTGAAGGATATCTAATTTTTTCTGATATTTATTGAAATCCTAATAATTTTTAATAAATTATCGGAATAATCATATCAGATCATTATATTTCACAACTCTCTTCATGAGGAAGATCTGGTAAAATTACTTTCCAATCAGATTTTTTGGCAGTTAATTAAAATATTAAAGGATTATTTATTTTAAAAAAAAGTTCAATCACTCACTTTATTTTTGAATTGACTACTTTAAGAAATTTTCGACCCCACATATGGCTCATTATATATCGCAAATCGCATATTTGAGGCTCTGAAATGAGGATACACCAAATGTCTCTGATCTACCGATATTCTCATTCCCTCTGATATCTAATGATCTTTCCGTCTGATATCACATTATCAGTATCACAACATTTGATCAGAGGCATCTCTTAAAAAATCCCTATAGGAAACCTCCAATGCATTTCTTCTGATATTTGTTCTCGCTCATTTTCTGATAAAATTACTTCGCCAAAATTTTGATGTTCATATAACCTCAGACCCAATACAACATTTAAATTAAGCTCTATAAGATATCACATCCATTCATAAATTGCAAGTTTGGTAGGGGCATATATTCAAAGGTTCCGATGTCTCAGATATGATATTAGATTAAATCCATATAATAAAAATATCAAGTCCATTCTTAATCATCATATCAACAATGTTACATCTCTTGCCAAATATTTCTATCACTGATATCCTATAAAACTCAGCCATCGCACATTGCAGATTTTAGAGCTACACATTAAGGCTTTACAAAAAATAAGTTGTTTGAATTGCGATGTGAAGTAGAAGAGTAAGGGAGAAATGAGGACCATTAGTTCTGAGTGAGATCAACGATGGATTTTAAATCGCACCCAGCAAAGTTTTGCATATCGAAAATTTTAGAGGTTATTGTTAAGAACTCACTCGGTAAGTTATATTAGTTGCAATGCGATAAAAGATAAGGTAAGGAGATTGCGATGTGATGATATGCATATCACATATGGCACGAGATAAGTAATATGTTAAACGTTAAAAGTTGCAACGAATGGTGTGGAGTTCGCTACGAATTGCGAAATCACAAAATCGCAAAATTGCAGAAGTTTTAAGTTGTGAAATCTGCGGGAAGGTAAGTTATAAAAGGTGCGAAGTGAAACCGTGCATGATTGTTCACCATTTGTGTGGGCCGTAAAACCAAAGTTTCGTGCATACATTATGATATTTGCAGTCATGCTGCATCAATCATTTATCACATTTTCATTATTGCAAGAATAATATCAATGTTTCTTTTTTATTGAAAATATTTAATCTTCTTATAGGACTATTCTCCGATATTGCATCCACTCCATAGTAGTTATCCATCGCACATGCTCATGTCGCAATTTTTTCATCACAACTATTATATCGCATTGCAAAAAACTCAAATAAAGGTTTGTCCTAACATCTTACGATGCGATAAAACTCTGATATATATCTCTCCACCATTGTCTTTTAATTATTATAGAAAGCGCTCAATCTCATATCGACAAAGGTGGAAATCACGACTTTTAAGTTATGCATGAAAAAGAATCTCACAATGCGAAACATTTGGCAAGGCACTGACATATACAATGATTAATTCATATTTTTTCTCTTCTATTTTGAATTTCTCTCCATATCATATAAATATTCAAGCCCTCTTCATATATTGTTACATTATTCGGGATTTTGAATCAACTTTAATATTTTGTGGCTGATATGGATTTAGAATGGAAGAAGCAAATAGAACATTCATCGTTGCAACTCATAAAGAATAATATCTTCATCCTCACTTCCGATGGATTTGATTTATTTCTAATTCTTTGAACATGAAACATTGATTTCTTTTAGTTTATTGCTTGTTTTACTTTAGATTCAATAAATAATGATTTTGGGTCAATAAGATTTTAATCAATTTAACTTCTTCATTCTTTTAATTCTAATTAAAGAAAGAAGTTAACTTGCATTGGAGAAAATCATCTTTCTCAGGTAAGATTGAATGTAGTTCTCCAATGGTAAGTTTCATGTGCCCACTTTCATTTATTTTCATTTCTTTAGTTTTTGCTAATCTCGAACTCTATTTTTCAGGTCCTGAAGAATATTTCGCACCTCTACCAGATCAGTTTTCAAAGTTCATTTTCTTTTACTCTTTGAGATTATTGAGAGAAACAGTAATTATCCTCATCGAATTAGCTATATTGGGGAGTTTATGAACCTCTAGTCTATTTCTTTAAGAATTACTTTCATTAGAAAATAGTTAAGATGCTTTGTGCAGGTTTTTTCTTCGGAAAAGGGAAAATTTGCAACAAACAGAAACTTCTAATTCAACGTATTATCTATCATCACTGCTATTCACCCTCTACATTTTGAGAGCCTCATTTCTTATAACTCTGCAAGATAAACATTTTAAATCTCAAACATAGGAAACATACATATGCTTATTTTCTTTTATATCCTTTATTGAAAAATTTATATAAGTGATCTTGTTGGAGTTTATCTTTTAAATTTTGTTTTTTCTTTTAGGTTTTACTTTCTTCATTGTTATTTTATTTTTTTCATTCACTGATTTCTTTTCTTACTTTAAATTTAGGAATTATTTTCCTTTTACTTTCAGTTTTGATTTGATTTTGGTGACTTTTCCATGACTTATGTAAAAGGCATTTGTCTTACCTTACAATTGTTGACATACATGAGAAATATTTTACTCTATCCATTTAAGTGAATTTCATTTATCATTAAAGACATATCTTTATGGAACTTTAAAGTCATCTTACTTTAAATATTTTTCATGGAGGAAAACACATCCTTTCTAAGTGATTGAGTTAAATTTTTCAAGGAAAGAATTGATTTAAGTTTAATTCAATGAATCCCTTCCACCCCTCCACATAAAAGCCTCTGATTGATAGTGCAGGGAAATAATTTGGAGTAAACATTATGAAAGTACTATGTCCATTAAACATAAAATCTCTATTACCATTCCACCTCTTTCACTCAAATACATCATAACTAAAAGCTTACAAATGCTCTTTTTAAAAGAGTGGTTAAAAGAGGAAGCATGGGAAATACAAGTAAACCCGTTGGGCCTATTGACGCTCGCTAGCAACAGGACTATGCTTATATGTCATAAGAGACAACTTTGTCGGGGTATTGTTCAGGCTCACTGGCAGTGAGGTGATGTCAGAGACAATCACAAAATGGATATATGCTTTATCAAAAACTCCTATCTCTACCTTCTTCTATTTTTCACATGAGGAAAGTTAAAAAAAAAAAAAACAAACAAACAAATTTCCCCAAATTCGGATTCATCACTTTTACTCGAGACTGTTTTAAGCACTTATCTTTACAAACTCATATTCCTTAATATATTTATGTGGAACCTATGGAAATGTTTTACTATTAGACAATTTTTTGATTTCCATTACTTTAACCTTTGGGTAAATTTAAGTTCATTATCTTTAATCAGAGATAACTGGTTCTTCTCCTACATGTCGCCATTGTTGTGGTAGAAAAAAACCTCCTCATTTTTTACTTATATACTTCAAATAATGGGGACCCTTTCTACAAAAAATTTGGCTAAACACCTTTTAGGATTTTGAATAAGTTAATTAATTTTGCAATTTTTTCATTTTTCATTTTTATTGGATTTTTATTTTGATTGTTTCATTGAATATATTTTTTCATAAGATTTCCAACGATACTTGTTTCGCTCCATTTGGTCAATCGGTTTGTAAATGGCACTCCTTTGAAGTTTGATCATTTTTTCGTTTGGGTTAAAAAATGTGTATAAAATGTATGATATTTTATTTTTCCAATTAAATAGTCTTTGTTATAAATATTAATTTTTAGTTAATTTTTACTAATTTTTTCGTTTTTCACAAATGATCCTACTGAATGACCTATGCAAATTATAGAGAATTGAAAAACAAACATGCTTTTCAGGATTTTGGTAATTTATCATAATTTTCTTTTTTTTTTTAAACGAAATTCCAAACTCAAAATTTCATAATAGCAAAGTGGTTGTAGTTCATTTTTTAGAATTATTAATTTCCAAAGTGGTTATAGTTTATAATTGGAAAATCTCTCTAAGTGGTCCACACTTTGTTTCATTTTTTAACTTAACTAAATTTAAAAAATCCTGACTCCAATTAAAATATATGAAAAATAATAAAAATTAATCGCATCCACAACAAATTGCTTTATCGCAATCATACACAATTGATATGTTTCAAAAACTCCGATAAAAGTTTTTATGCGAATGTGATTTTCATTTTCAACTTAACCTTTTAATTTCATTTGCTTTAAATTCATTCGAATCCATTTGTGAAGGAATGAGTAGCGTATTGACTTTTTAATATAATATTAAAATATTTTTAATTTATATTTAAATTAATTAATTTTAATATGTAATATATTATTAATTTAATTAAATTAAAATTTAATTGTATGTTTTAGTTAGTTAGATTAATATTGATTAAGAGTTAGTGTGTAAATAATTAATTTAGTTTATGATTAAAAATTAAATTAACATTAATTAATGAATAATTAAAATTTAATTTAGGATTAAAATTTAACAAAAAAATATGATTTTTTAGCCTAAGCAACAAAAATTCCAGAATTATAACAATTTTAACTCATCATGTTTGAAGCTCATAAATGGAGTTTTACTTGACCAAATGAGACTAAGGATAGCTCGTTGGATAGATAAAATTGAGGAGAACATTTCTCAGGAGGTTTCATTAATATATTTGATCATTTATTATATATACAATTAGGTAGAAGATCAAGCTCTGAATTTTTAAAGCAAAATCAATTTGATGAGTTTTATTTTCTGCATTTTAATTTGCCCACGGCTTCTTCTAAATGCATATTCATTCATCAATGATATCTATGACCAATTAGATCATAACAGGCATCAATAGAAAGATTATATTTCATTTTCAATTATTTATTTAATTAATTTTTTATTGTATTTGTTTTAATTCCAGATTTGGCATTTTTAATTTTGTTTTGATTTAATTTTTACAATAAAACAGTTGAAGAGGTGAGGGGAACGAGATCTCAATCAATGAGAATTCTCTATCAATTGAAGAATGGAATTTTGAGCAAATAAAAATTTGATTGAGGAGATTTCTTCTTCAACAAACTTTCTTCTTAAAAATTCTTTTGCAAATATTATAAATAGCATATTGCAAAATGGGCTTCTCTACTCTGCAATTCTGGAATTCTAAAAGCACTTATGTAATAGGAATTTAGAGTTGTAGGTGGGAGGAGAGGAATCTCAGCTTTGGGGATTATTGAGGTTTTTCTTTTACATTCTGAGTTTTGTATAATGAACAAATTTTGCACTATTGTGGCTCTGGTTTTGAAAGCAGAAGTTCAGACACTGTAAATGATTGTTAGAGACCAGAGCTAGAGAAATGGACTTAATAAATTGGTATTTATAATACTATTATTTCAAATGTTGGTTTCATTTTACGATAATAGGAATGTGTCAATTTACTTCCATATTTGTGCACTTTTGTCGATATGAATAATTTGCCTCAATTTTATGTTATTATTTATCTCTAGTCTTATGGGCTGAATTCTAATTTCTGAGTAACTATTTACTCAAAAATTTATCTTATAAAACTGATTTATTGAATAATGATATGTTGTGAACTTTTTCTGCATATTATTTTTTAATTATTCAAGTTACTAATTGAATGATAAATATCATTTTGATAAATTCTTCCTGATTGTTGTTGATTGATTATTTCAGTTAAGAGGTCTCTAGATAGGATGTGTTTGTTATTCATAATGTCAATTAATTGAACTACTTCATTAGCTTGATATTCATTATAAGCCAGACATATTTAAATCCCAATTATTTAAAATATTTTTCTCTCGATTGGGATAGATCTATATTTGCCTAATTGAAATAGGATTAAGATAGTTCCTTTTGCTTGCATCTTAGAATAATTTTTCATATAAATTAAATTCTACATCCCTAAAAAAATCCTCTTCCCAAACAGGTAAAACTTTAATTGTGGCTTCGCTAAGCCCAAATTAGCTTAAAGATCACTTTCTTGTCTGATCAGCAAGAGAAATGATCTGATGTCTCTTTCCCATTGGTAGACAAAAGTTATATTTTAAGCCATTGGATTGAGAGAATGTAACTGAACCTAGTTAAAGTAGTCGGAGCCACTATTCCAAATGGAAAAGGAAATTCTTTAATGTCTGGAATGGGTGGTCATCCCCCATGTTGTTGCAGCGAATTTCAAGGCCTCAACACATTCCTAAAATTTCGATGGTGCTTGAGCATCTAGTCTTTGACTAATGCTCAAGAAAGGAAGTAATGAAAAATATGACTTGACAACAAACATAATCTGAAAACCATCGACCATTATGGTGATTTAGAATGTAATATAACAATTTATCCTTCTTTTGAACAATTGATGTAGCAGCATAGATATACACAACAAATTTTTCCTTAATATGTATTATTCAATTTTTGACATTCTGTTGAGCTACTGCCAATCTAATTTGTATGGATTGAGGGACCCTTAGGGTTCTTCAGTTGTTGAACAAGTAGCAAGAGAAAGGGGATGTATCAGTGAAGATAACATAGTGAGATCATTGTATATGAATTTTCTATATAATATAGCATGTGATTTTCTATCATTTTAAGTATTAATTTGTGAGTAATCCTTCACAAACCTGATTGGTGAAGGAGGCCCCCCTTCACTGGTTAGGTGTTGCATTTTTGTTTATTAATTAGATTTATCATAGGAATTTTGTAATCTCTTTATGCTTTTATTGTGTTAGTAGTTGCTAGTTATATATAGTTAGTATTTATACTTGTTATCTTGAGGAGGTTGACTTGTTGGAATTTTGATTATGTTGCATTGATTTGTTTGAGGGGTGATTTGTTTACTGTTAATTGTAGAATGAGTTAACTATTTTTACTTACAAGGTGGCTTGATTAATTTGATTCATATATTGTTCCATACTGTACCTCTTATATGTTTTTTCACTTACTATTAACTGTAGTGTGATTCAATCATTGTTATTTGTGTATTTCCTATTACTTTCAACATAGTTTAATTTCCATTGCAAAGTGGTTTGATCAATATTTTTACAGAGTAACTCACTTGATGTTATTGAAAATATTGGTTTGTTACTAAGATAGGACTCTATTCTAGCTATTATAATTTCTAAGGTTTCGTTTATAAAATTAATGTTTGTTTCCTTTCTAGCGAAGTTTGTGATTGATTGAAGCTTTGGTTCTAATTTCTAGAGTGAAATGAATTGCATTAAGTTCTTGTCTTCAATTATTTGAGTGTGATTTAATCAACATGTGTGAATTTTTATAGCTACACTACCATTAGAATCATCGACATTAGAGAGGAGATTTAGGAATAAATAGATTTTACATGTAACCTTGAAATAGTATAATACCACCAGATTGGAATTTAATGTGGAATGTTATTAATTTTCCTAAATATAAATTTGCAAAAATTGGCACAACCATGTAGAATATATTGATTCAAATTGTATTCTCTCATCATTTAATTTTTTGTGCATAAATAAAATTCATTAAGTCTTCTCTATCAATTTTCCTTTGTCTTTCCTTGCAATTTTTGTCCATTGTTTTCTAGCTACATCAAATTTGTGTAGGTTCAAATACAATTTCACATGATACCATAGCCCACATAAGATATGATGAAGGAACATAAAAAATATATTTGTAGGTACTAAATATTAGAGATATCAGAAAGAATGGAAGCTCCACCCTCCGTAATTCTTATGCCATATAACTATTTTGAATGGAAGACAAATATTCTACTTCAACTCAAAAATAGCGACTTGTATTGGATAGCCATAGCAATAAACTCTTGAACCAAGTTCCATAGTTGAAAAATCCAAATATTTTAACCGTATCGACGAGGCTTTTGGTATCCTTTTCTTATCAATTTCTCCAAAATTCCTTTTTCATGTTAAATCATGCACCACTCCAAATTAATTTTGGACCACTTTGGAGACACTCTTTGGGAAGTAAGATAAGATGTGAGGTCACATTTTTGAAAATGATCTCAACTCATTAGATCTAAGCGGTTTCGAAAACATTCAATATTTCTTCACAAGTTTCAAAGCCTTGTTAATCCAGTTGAAAGAATGCATAATCGACAAATTTAAGCAAGAAATCCAATTAATTCTTGCAATATTGTCAAAATTGGGTCTAGAGTATGCTATATATGTCTCCACTTTCATACAATTAGGAGTTTTCAAAAGGAGAAACCTAGAGGACGCCCACACTTGATTATTTTATTTATTCCTTGATACATGAGTCCGATAAGCTCAAAAATATGTGCGCATTGAAAATTTTTAAATTCCATGCACTCACTATGCATGAAAGGGGCAAACCCAGCTTGAAATCTGATTAACAACCTAAAGGAAAAGGAAACGAAAAAAAAAACTAGATCCAAGAAAGGAAGGCAATCCCAAACCTTTTGATGAATCTACAAACTTGAAGGAAAGGAAGGGAAATAAAGGGAAATCAACAAGTAACTATTACAACTGTGGTTACCATCTGAAATCATCATGCATGAAGAAACAATTTATTTTGTTGAGAAGTGTAGCAAGAAAGGCTCAATTTGACTTAGCCTTGGTTGAATTGAAAAAATTTGAAATTTCCACATCAGAAGACAACTTGGAGGAATTTAAATGAGGTGACATGGATCTTGTCACTTAGTTAGCTTGATAAATTTGAGTTCGAGGGATTGGAGTTCAGTTATGCATGTGTGATTTTTAATTTGTAGCAATCTAGTTCAATTATTTTTAGTTGTATTAAGTTAACTAACCTCTAACTATTTTTAGAGTCAGTTGAACGTCGGTTGTATAGTGGGACAACATTCTAACTGAGACATCATCCATTTAACTCATCAATAATCTCAAAATAGTTAGTGCATGTAAGGAATTAAAACTCCTCAGTAGTGGTGGAGATTCCAAGGTAGTATAACATCAATTGTAGACTAGTCTTAAGTGTATATGTATTGCATGAAATAAATGATCAATCCTTGGGAATGGTGAAATCATTTTGGAGGAATTTCATAAAAAAATGGGGCCCAATTTCATCAATATTTGGAAAAGAAATAGGATCTCATGTGGGGGCATAAATTGACTAAGTTTGGGTTAGAGCTTCTCATTGAGTAGAGAGAACCATTGTTCTTTTGCAGGTTGAGTTCATAGTTGGAGCTAACAATTGTAGTAGATTATCTATTCATTGGATTAATGCAAGTAGGATTAAGGGGTTTTTATGAGTTGGTTTCCCTTAGATAAATCTATGTACTTTTGTATGTGACTAATGCATGTTTGTAAATGTTGTTATAAATTGTGAATTAATTTCCACATAATAGTAGAGTATAATTGTATCTCTTGATTCAAATTAAATTTCTTGGGAAGTTTCAATATTATCACCAAATTTCTACATGATATCATAGCAATTCTATCACTAATATATTCCTCAAGAGGTTCGAATTTGTAGCTTCAATGTTGTAGGATTTCCTTGGAGTTGGGAGAATGACCTTCAATGGACTAAGATTAGAGTATGCCTTGGAAGGCAACTCAAATTTCATTTCCTGGAAGGATTGGATGGATGCATTGCTTGATTATAATGGATTATTGTAATATTTCAAGATAAACATTCCAAAACCAAGATCAGATGATGCCGAAAACCTAGCCCAGTGGAATAAATATTTAGCCAAGGCGAGGAGAATAATATTGTAGGGAGTAAGACAACACATTCTCTCAAATCTCCATGCAAAAGAAACTAATTTTTCAATGTGGAAGGCACTAAAAAAGCTATTCGAGAATATAAGTGACCATAGAAACTAGCTTCAAAGAAAAACTTCGAAACATTAAGATGAAGAAGAATCGTATTATTCCACAATATCTCTCCATATTTACACAAGTTCGGGATGAGATTTGAGGGGTTTGTGTGAATTTTGTTGAGGATGACTTGGTGAGCCTAGCTCTTCTAGTCATTCCCAAAATTTGGCATAGCTACCAGGACTCGGTGAATGGGAAAGAAAAAGTATCAAATTGGGAATGCTTATGGTCTGATTTGGTACAAACATAAATCAGGAAAAATACGAGAGATGGAAGTTCATCCAAGGGAGAGGATGAAGCGAATTTTGCATTAGTTAGAAATGGAAAGAAGGTAAAAGGGAAGAAATCTCAGAAAAAAACATAATCTAGCCAAGGTTGCAAGAAGAAAGACTTTTTCAGAAATAAAATGCTTCAATTTTCATGAATTCGGGCACTATGA
Source organism: Pinus albicaulis (assembly GCA_034641835.2). NCBI lineage: Eukaryota > Viridiplantae > Streptophyta > Pinopsida > Pinales > Pinaceae > Pinus > Pinus albicaulis. The sequence goes on from CM076571.1 coordinate 565,419,328, forward strand.
TACAAAGTGTCCACACAAAAAATTCTAACAAGAAGGACTTAGGAGGAGCATTAGGTGCATAATTGGCTTCAAATTTTAAGCTATACTTCACCTTAATCACATGCATGGCCAGTAATGTGATGGGGAGTGTGTGGTACTTGGAATCAAGTGCCTCGTTCCACATGACAGGGTGTAGAGATATTTTCAATGACCTAGAGGAGAAAGATCTCCAAATGCATATTTATCTTGGGGATGATGGAAGGTACATGGCTACTAGGATTGGTACAATAATTTTTAATATGGATTCAGGATCCCCCCTTCTCCTCAAATATTTCATGTTCATACCAAGCCTGAAGAAGAACGTCATATTTGTATTAGTTTTGGAAGATTATGGCTATTATGTAATGTTCGACAAAGGGAAATCATTTCTGATACACATAACTACTAGGTAGGTGCACCATTTTGATATTCATGTGAATAACCTGTAGAAACATCATGTGGAATATTACACTTCATTAAGTAGTAAGGGAGAGAAAGTGTAGAGTATAGATGTTGGTGAACTCTGGCACAAAATACTTGGTCATTTGCACTATGGCACCTTTAAAATTATGCAACAAATAACCACTGACATCCCTAAATGATCACTTAACTATATGCAAGGGTTGTAATTTGGGGAAGTATGTAAAATCCACATTCCATGATTGAGACAATAAAAAAATGCAGTCTTGGAGAGAGTCCACTCTGATGTTTGTGGACCCTTCTCGATAGCCTCCACTTCTATACATAAATAATTTGCTATTTTTATTGACGATTTATCAAGAAAGTGATGGATCTTCTTAATGTGGATGAAGGATGACACATTCTCAAATTTTGTATAATTCAAGGAACTAGTTGAGAAAGAGGTCGACAAGAAGGTGAAGACTCTCAAGAGAGACAATGGAGGCGAGTATGTTTCGATTGACTTTAAGAAATTTTGTGCCAAAGAAATTTTCAGCTCAACATAACCCACAACAGAATGGGGTAGCTAAGAGAAAAAAATGGAGCATTGTGGGAGTTGAGAGAGCTGTGCTACATGACCAAGGCCTACCACTACATTTTTGGGTAGAGGAAGTCTATGTGTAGAACCATAGTCCTAATAAAATTCTTGGTATGATTACACCTGAGGAGGCTTGCTCAGGGATAAAGTTGGATGTGTCTCTTTTCTGAATTTTAGGAACCTTTGTTTATTGCCATGTCTCCAAATATTCAAGGAAGAAACTTGAGCTAATAGTAGAGTTGAGAGTTTTTTTGGGTTACATCAAAACTTCACACAATTATCAAGTGTAATTACCTTCCCTTATAATGACAGTTGTGTGAAGGGATGTAAATTTTGATGAGGAGAAAGAAATGAGATGTGATCTTGAGAGGGAGCTTCAAATCCCAATAGAAGAGGAGATTTTAGCTCCAAAGTAGGAACCTCAGGAAGTTGTGGAGCAGCCACAAATGGAGGATCAGAGAGGAGGTAGAGTAGATACATCCACTCAAGTAGAAACATCCAGAGAATATAGGAAAAGAACCAGGAATCTGATAGATAGTTGCAGGATGTAAGGGATAATGTAGGATATCCTTCAAATTTGCACAGGAAAAGGAGGTCACCTGAGAGGTACATTGACTACATGGATCTAATAATAGAGCTTGTAGAGACTGACCCATCCTATTTTGAGTAAGTAGTTGAGCAACTAGTTTGGGTTGATGCTGGTGAGCCCTTGTATTGCACCAAGAGTTCTGCAACTCCCATGGGCTGCCCTACTTTACTTTATCAACCTAGGGTTCGTACAAACTTGGAGGTGACAGTGCTATATACACAAAAGATACATTTTTTTATGTCATCCTCTTCTACTTTATGAAAGGGTGCTATTTCTTAGACTATGATATGGACTCAAAAGTAAATTTCTGGAAAGAAATGACAGAAAGGAAAACTAAACTAAATTGCTGAAAAGAAATGACAGGAATGAAACTAATTTAATTTGCAGGAAAGAAATGACAAAAAGGAAACTAATTTAATTTGCTGAAAATAAATGGTAGAAAGGAAACTAATTCTGAACCACACTTAACTTGGCCAAATGGCTAAATGCACTCTATTTATCCTTTGGTCTATCTACCATGCTTCTATCCATGCAACTAAGATATCCATGACTTAATTCTAATTGAAAAGGTGTTGATTTGCAGCTTGGAGGAAAGAAAAGGGCTAAAGTGGCTAATGGAGGTCTTAACGCATGAGACAAGGCTTGGAAGTGGAAATATCAGGGTTAAACCTTATAAAACCTTATTATAGCACATAAATGGCTTTGGAGTGGAATGAATTGAAAAGTGCGATGGTGGAGGTGCGATGGAGGCAAAATCTGCGATATGTGATATCGCAATCGCAATATCACAAAATTAAAGGGATAGCGGAAGTGTTGTTCAGGAGTGGGAGCGAAGTGCGAAATGCAATGAGGTAAAATTTGCAACATTGCGATTTCATAATATCGCAATCGACGAAAGCAAGCGGTAAGTGGTTAAAAGAAAAGGGAAAGAATTGCGGTTTGCGATTTCGATGTGCGACGTGGCGGGAGGACTGGCGGCGGAGTGCGATAATAATATCGCAATCAGCAGGAAAAGAGCAGTAAGTATTAATGAAACCCAACTAAACAATGTGAAGTACGAAATTTAATGGGTATAAAATGGTGAAATGAAATTTACGATAGGGATGACGTGGTGGTGGGACCGGCGGCAGAGAAGTGATCGCAATATCGCAATCGGCAGCAAAAGAGCAGTAAGTATTAACGAAACCCAACTAAACAATGCGAAGTGTGAAATGCGATGGGGATAAAAGGTGAAATGCAATTTATGATAGGGATGACGTGGTGGTGGGACCGGTGGTGGAGCGCGATCGCAATATCGTGATGGATGGATCGGAGTGATAAGTCTTAATGAAAAAGGGACAATATTGTGAATTGCAATAAAGTGATGGGCTTTTTAGAAAAAGGCGGAGTAAGGTTCTTTCAAAGTTTTTTTAACATAGAAATGAGGAGCGAAGGAGAAATGATGGAAAAATGAATATCACAATCGGGGTCTAGAAGTGGAAGCTGTTAACAAGGATCACATGGGAAATGCGATTGTCAAAAGAAGCGATGGTAAGTCCAAAGGGAAAAAATGTGGTTTCTATTGTTTTTTATTGTTTTTAATAAAATAACAGCAAAGGGAAGTAGAAAGTGATATCGCATTCAGACTTGGAATGAGAGAGAGTTAACAAAGATCATAAGAGATTTGTGATGGAGCGAGGTACGGTAAGTGGGAGTTTGGAGGAGAAAGGGCAGAGGTCTAATTCTAATGTTTTTCAAGCGTTTTGGGAATGAAAAGGGACGATGGATGAAAATAATAGGAAAAGGAGGGAAATGGAGGCACAAAAACGATGCTCAAGTTGTGAATATAGGGATGGAAAATGAAGCGAGGAAGCACCATGGAGCTATAGGGTTTTAATAATAAGTCCTGCAATCAACCTGCTAACTTATGTGCAAAGAAATAGGAAAATGCGTAAAAATACAGTGCAAAGGAAGATTGAAAAATGGTAGTGCAACTCTAATTTTAATCTCACAAATAGTGAACAGATATCAGCTTTTGGGCCTGTGGGAAGGTTCACCCTCCCCGAGCTCTATTGACAAAGATGAGAAGGGGGTCTTGATCCACAACTTTTCTTAGTTTTTCTCCTCTATGCTATCACTCACAAGAAAATGAAAAACTGCGGCAGCACACTGAAAGCAAAAACTAAGTAGAAGTGAAACTATCATAAGTAGAACTAACTGAATGACATAAAGAAAACTAGCTTAATGGCAGAAAGGAAAGGATGATAACAACAAAGAAGGTAAGGCACGTGGATTGGGCCCTAACCCATGAACCTAGCTCTCTGAAACTTAAATCAATCGAATGAAATCAGTCTACTCATTTCATAAAATAATACCCTCATACATCTCTGAAACTTTGATCACTGAGTAAAATAATAAAAAGCTCAATAGCTTGCAACAAAGTTTCAACTAGAATCGATTGGAATTGACTAACTCTTCCTAGCTCTAGCTCTTCTCTATTTATTCTACAGGGCAGCTACCAACAACTCCCTAGAAAATAGTGATTGAGTCCTCTTGACTCCCAGTAAACAAAGATTGAGTGCACTCCTCTTTGAGTTGCTTGGTTGCCTCTGGAATTCAAATTATTGGAGAGAATCCTTGGGATCCTTTGGCTGCCTTTGGAGTTTGAATTGCTGGATAAAATCTTTGGGATCCTTTGGCAGCCTTTGAGAGTTAAGGAGGGTGGAAAATCCTTCAATAATTTCTCCTTGTTGTCTCCTCCAAGTATTTATGATAAAATCCTTTATAAAAATGCTTAATAATTCATGATTTTCTACACTCAACCTCATATTAGGCACTCAGAGTATGTTAGCCTTAATCACCACCTAGACTAGCATCATAAAACCAAATAATAATAAAAATGCAAGAAAAAGAGATCTAAGAAGGAAAAAAGGTGACCATTAACCCCTCCAAATATGTCTAATGATGGAGCTCATCGTCACCCCCCTACTGAATGGTTGCTCATCCTCTAAGAAACTAATCCTCCTCCTCCATTTCCTTCAAGGCTTTGATAGCCCCCCTGATTTCCTGAGGAAGAAGTGTGGGATTTTCCCCAAGGGGGTAAAAACCATTATTCTTTTCTGCATTCTCCCATTCTCTATCTTGTGCATCTATTTCCTTTTCAGCATTTAGCCCCAGCATCAAAGGTGGGTTGAGCTTTACTCCCAACCATTGGATATTTTTGGCTTGCATGGCCCTCTTTTATAATGGTGCCCTTTCCAATGCACCCCTCAGTCTTTCTGGAGTATGGTACTCCCTATTCTTGAGGCTGTGAGGGAGGTTGTTCCATCTCTTATGGCTGGCCATAATGCGCTCATCTTCTATTTGTCTAGAAACATCATCAAAGTGGCCTATCACCTGGGTTTGAGTCTGAAGGTAGCTTTCAACCAGTGCAGGGTCCCTTTCAATCTCTTGATGGTTAAGGATGACTCTTCTTGGGCTGAAAAATTCTGGTCAGATATATGAGGGTTCTCTATTTCATCCCATGACCCTCCATATCTCTTTTTCTCTAGTGTCCTCATTTACCATCCAAGATACTAGAGCCATCAACTTCATATCCCCCATTGTAGGATTGGGGTCCCAAATATCCATATTTCTCAACACAAGGTTATGGACATAAAACTCCGCCATATTTTCCTGATCAACCATGTTAGCTTGCTTGTAGAAGTTCATGAATTTCCTAAAATCTTGGAAAGGTAATGATCAATGGGAGGCTAGAGTTTTGATTTGAAATAGAAGCGATTTCTCCTTGAGGTACATAGCATATGAGTTAGAAGTGAATCTGTGTTGAAGGACTTCTATGCATAAGTCTTCCATGGTGGCTACTTGCTCCCCTTTTTGTTGTAATTGCTCCTTCAGTGCTACATTCTCTGCTTTTTCCTTCTACAGCTGCTCCTTCAGAACTATTTCTTCAATTCTTTCCTCCTCCCTTAGTGATTCTTCAATGATAATCGGGCTCATGGGAGGAGTTTATGGCTCTCTCTAACTCTTGTCAGCTCTAAAATACATAGATGTCTTCCTTTTTCTCTTTGCGCTGAGAGGAGCTATGGTGGAAACTACCTCTTTGTATTGAGGGGATGTCATGTTGTGTTGTGAGTTTGTTTCTTGTCCATTTTATGCTATCTCTATGACTTCTATGGCCATCTCTTCTGTTTTTCCTTATCCCTTTGTCTCTTCCTCTTCTTCTTCTTGTTCCTCTTTTGGTTCTTCTTTTGGCTCTTCTTCTTTTTCCAGTTCTTCCTCTTCTCTAAGGCTATGAGTGGAATCCTACCTTGTTTGGGTTGTCATAAAAGCTTCCCTGCTCATATTTACGAGAGAGGACCAAACCACGATTAGGGTGACGTTGTTATGTTGTTTTTGTTGTGTGTTGTTCAAATACACAACCCACTCTCAGTACTGTTGTGTTGCAGCTCCCTTCAATCTCTTTCCCTCAAAAATTCTCAATTTACTGGTTTGGATGAGACAGGATCTCCTTTTATTAGATTTCTCATCTAATTTTGGAGTGCTTATGTAACTCAGTTCAACTCCAGTTTCTGTTATAGATAGTTGTTTCCTTCTCCCTGTTAATTCATGATGGATTGCGTGTTTCCTCCCCTTGTTCTCCTCTACAACACTAGACTTAAATTCTTTTCTTTTGCATGCCCAGGTGGCATGACTTTTCAATTCTCCCTAATCATACTTCACGATAGTGGCCAAGCTAACTGGCCACCTTTCTACCCCTTAAACTCTAAGTCTAAAAATTTAATTATTTATAGCTATTATGGATGCATAGTGAGGGCTGAGAAGCTATACCTGAGTTTACATGTCATTTCCAAGGCGTTTGCAGTAGTTGGATTGAGGAGACAAGCCTTTTAGATGCTACTTTCTTCACTCAGAGAATAAGTAATGCCTTTTGACTTCGGCGATCGGGGGATCGGGGAATGAAGGTCATCGGGGTTTCATAGAGATGCAACTATTGAAATTTCACAATGCGATATTCCGATAATTTTTTTTATATATTTTATATATATTAAAATTTTAATTTAATTTAATTAATTATATAATAATTAATTTAATATTAAATATTAGTTTTTTGTTTTGGTTTATTTTAATGATTTTAAGTTATGAAATTATCTAAGGGATGATTTTCCTATCTAAACTATAGCCACTTTGATATTAATAAAAATAAATAAACTACAACCACTTTCACATTTTGGATTTTCGAGATTAGTAATTTTTTGAAAATTGGAGTAAATTACTGAAATCCCGATGCTTCGCGATTTGGTTGTATAAGTAAAAAAATGAAAAATATTAGTAATAACTAACTAAGGGTTAATATTTAAAATAAATGCATTATTGAACTAATTTAACTACAAAAATGGACTATTGTACATTTTACACATTTTTAACCCAGGCAACGTAAATGATTAGACTTCAAAAGGAGTGTCATTTACAAACCAGTTGACCAAATGAGGCAAAACAAGTATCAATGGAAAGCTTATAAAAAATTTATTTTAACAAAGCAATCAAAACAAGAGTCTAAAAAAAATGAAAAATTAACAAAATCGTAGGATAAAACTTAATAAAAATCCTAAAAGGCGTTTAGCCAAAAATTTTATAGAAAGGGTCCCCAGTATTTGAAGTGAACAAGTCGAAAATGGGGGGGTTGTGTTTTACCACAACAATGGAAACATACGGGAGAAGAACCAGTTATCTCTATTTGATATGAATGCGATTTTCCTAAAATTCAAGTAAAAATAATTAAAGAAGAGAAAATTATTTTTGGAATGCTTGACTAGGTTCATTAGTCTGAATAAAAGCAATAATCATCTTACTGTAATTTTCTTAAAATTCCTCATAAATTAAAATATTTCATAACTCTATATCAGTCTTTAATTAGTTGTAGAGATTAAGCAGGGGTCACTTTATAGCTTAGCTTTTAAAATGTACTCATTTATCACAGGTAGAGCCATTGCTACCAACAAACATCTATAGTCTCGACAGGGTTACCTTTTAATCATGAATGATTCAGAATCCCATCTATTTAAGAATTATTGACCTAGAGATAAATCCATTTATATATGTCTTTTTTTTTTTTAGTTATTAAAAGCCATTGTCCTGGTTTGGTAGCCAGATAGTTGACAATGCCATTCACTGGTTATAATTGGACTGAACAAGCTGGCTTATGATGAGACCCCTTGTCTTATAATTTTTTGCAATCATAAGCTATTACCCTGGTTTGTTTAGCAGTGTTGATAATGTCAGCCTATTTTTCCCCTATGATCTGGTAAGCAGGCTCGTGATGAGACCTCTTATCTTTTAAGTTTAAATATATTTTTGGATTACAAACTAGAAAAATAAAACTCTTTTGAACAGGGGGAATCATTGACTCCTTAAGAGTTCATAATGACAATTTCAGAGTTAAAGGTATTTGCTGTAAAGTGTCTTTAATTGGTTAAAAATAAATTTTCTTGACTGATAATAGAATTTTGAAAGATCTTAATAAAATATTAAAATCTCAAAATAATTACAATTTTGATGAAAAAGAAATTTCTCAGATTTTATGATACTTTGTCAACTTGTCTTGTTTTGTAATCTCTTCCTTAAATATGTCTACCTTTATAATAAGAAACATAAACCTTATTAAGAGATTTTAAGAAAAATTTAATAGTAAACTATTAACAAATTGTTTTCCTATGTATGCCGACCATAATTAGGTAATAAGAAGGCCTTCCATATAAATCATGGTAGAGTCACCAAAATTAAAACTGAAAATGAAAGGAAAAGAATTCTTAAGCTAAAGTGAGAAAATAAATCAACAATCAAAAATAAAAATGAAAAAATTTAAAAGTGGAAAAGAAAATCCTAATTTTGAAATACAAACTCTAACAAGAATGTTTATACCAATGTCTCAACAAAATGAAGTAAAATAAAATAATCATGTAATTATTCCTTCTTATGTCGAGATTCAGATGAATTATGCCTTGGAAGGTTGTGAATGTTTTAGGCTTTAGATAACAGTGATGATAAAATTCAGCCATAATGAAAATTTTCTGTCTGATGCCAATCTTCTTGTTTCAAAGCATCATCTTAATTATTTTCTATTAAAAGGAATGCTTAAAGAAACAAAATAACGGTTCTGAAACTTCCTAGTGTAGTTGTTTCAACGAAGATTATCATTGCTTCTTGAAATAAAATCAAGAAAAGAGTATAGGACTTTCAAAATATGATTTGGCAGATGATTGAAAGCTTTTATGCAGAGCTACAAAATAGATTTAAATATCAACACAATTAAAAAAAACAAAAAACAAAATTGAAATTAAGGTAATGAAATGGAAATTAATGAAAGTGGGTACATGAATCTACCTTTGGATAATTGCATTTGATCTTACCTGAAAGTTATCAGTTTCTCCAATACTAGCTGACTTATTTTTTTAGTTAACATTAAAAACATGAAGAAGTCAAACTAACCAAAATCCTATAACTCAAAATCATTATTTAAACTAAAGCAAGTAGTAAAATATAAAAAGGAATGCTTTGTGTTCAAGGGAATTAAAACAAATGCATCAAAAGTGAGAATGATAATATGTAGTGATGAATGTTTTCAAAATACTATAAGTCTCATATAAACTCCATGATTTTCATAAATTTTCCAGATTTAAGACCAAATCCAAGATAATGAAATTTAAATGTGAAGATAGAAAGGTCTTGAATTATGGAATTTTATATTTAAAACTGAAATATATGAGAAATCAAAATTATTTAAATATGCTGCAAATTTGTCATCAATTGCTTTAGTACTATAACGATTACACAAAATTTCTTTAAAAAAAATATTTCATACAATATAATGCCTTATCGGATGATTCACATTACATGTTTCTTCACCATGCTTAAAGTTGAATCTTGCAAAATTTCACCTTCGTTGATATGCCATATATCGATTAAATGTTAATGACATAGAGGCATGCATTGGAGTCTATCGCATCGGAAGTTACAATGGAAAATTTGCGATATGAGAACATGCGATGAGAATATATGCGATGAATGGAGCCATTGCAATATTGAATAATTGTTATGTCAAGAATCGGGGAATGGTCGCATCATGCTTTGTACTTCACACATCGCATATCGGATATCACACATCGCACATTGCACATTCAGAATTATAATATGAGCATCAAAAATGCAATGAGCGATAGTGATATCAGCATATCGAAGTATTGGAAAATAGTCATGTTGGAAATGTCAAATATGATCCTTGCGATAGCGGCGATGCGATGGATGATGCGGTTCTCGGCGATCAAAAAAATTAAGTACAAGATGTAATACAACATGATACGTCGATATGCGATGAAGAATGAGCCCGATAAATTTATTATGAAAGTTTAATATCATATCAGATCCGAGACATCGGTGCTTTTAAAATTATACCCCTACCATTATTGCGATTGAATGAACGCGATATTTCTTATGAACTTTTTTGAATTTAATATCGGGTCCAAAATTATGTGAACATCACAATATTGTTAAAGTCATTCTAATGGAGAATGAATGAAAAGGAACATCGGAGATGTACTAATTTTGCAGTATCGGGGATATGAAATGTTCCGATATGAATCTTCCAATACTATTTTTAAATATCTATTGGGTTTTCTATTGAATGAAATCAAAGTTAAAGAGTGCTCAAATTCTAATGAATCATAATCAAAATTTCCCTGAACTTCTTGCAAATTTGAAATGGGTTTGCTGCCTACTTCAAGTTCCAAAAATAAATGGAAATCTGCAAATGAAACAGGACAAGAATCAGAAATAAAATAAAGGAAAATGAAGAATAAATGAAAATGAACTGGTAAATGCGTACCTGGAAGGAAATTGTCTGTAAATTTTACCTCATGAATCTTCAAATTCTTCCTAGGATTTATCAAAATTCTGACTTTATTCAAATTCATCTCATTATTTATTTTAATTTAGAGTGGGCAATCAAGTTAAAGGAAATCAATTATTCATGTTCAGGAAATCTGAAATTCATAAAATTCACCAGAAATGAAAATGAAAATATGCTTCCCTTTTATTTGCAACAGTAATTTATTACCTCTGCTTCATTAACTTGAGAAAAATTTGTATTGTTATAGTGACTGTTCAATAATATATTTAGTAAATAAATGTGATGCGTATTGCAGCAACAGATAATAAACTAAAAATCAGAATGGAGTAAAGCTACTCATTATGAAAGAATATCAACGCAGATTTGAATGTGTGCACACAGCAAAATGGACACCTTGAAGGTATTTTTAACAAATTTCGAGGAAGATAGTATGAACTTCATGTGATTACAACGAAAGGTGAGACTGACTAATAATAATTGAATTGGAATTAAGCTTATAATATACAGTCATATATTTCATGGGACAATGAGATCATGAAGCTTTGCATCTTCAAAACTTTTGACAAATAAATTTCAAAAGAAAATCTTCTAAGGACATCTTGAAATGGAGAAAATTGGCTTTGAGATAATCGATGCCAAGTGCAAAATCAATTAAATTTAGTCAAGACATTATTTATAATAGGCAGAGATGTAGTTATGGGTAGAGGTATTGCTGCAAAATATATTATTTAAAAATGGGAAGCAAGAATTAGAAATTTTCTGATGAGAAGAAAATATTTTCTTGAACATGTATATGATATGAGAAGGGTTGATTGCTTGCTTTATTTATATTTACAGAACTGTTGAAAATAAATTAATTACATAAACAAATTAACTACATTAATTGTACTCTTATTCTAACCATATGCATGAAAATGACTAAAGTATAGTCATATTTCCAATGTAACCACTCTCTCATTTTAATTCCTTCATATATACACAGTTCAAATGTTAGTAATAAAAATACAAATCTAATTAAACTAAGAAAAATAAATCTGTAAGTAGAATTTACAGTTATTGTTAGTGACTTATTTACAATCACCTTCTTTTGAAATGTCCTTTCCAATTGAATTCCAATTGGATCATAAAAATCTGGACGGGTTTCTATTAATGATTGGGAAAGGTTCAAAAGAGGAAATAAAAGGCCAGATTGTGGGTATGCGCTTTTAGATTCAAAGGCCTGGAGAAAATCGTTAGTGTTATTTACAAATGTTGAACTATTAACAATCTTCTTTGAAGGGAAACTTTCCAAATATTTTTCAAATGATTTAATGAAGAATGAATGGAAATATGTTAGATATAATGGAAGATTATTAATTGAATTGGATTGCTAGCTAGATTGTAAAAATACACTATCTTGTTGATACTGCCTTTGAGAAGATAGAAGCAATTGATAAGAGATGAACATAGATTGAAATATTAATAATTTTTTATGTTCATGATTATGTTAGCCACCTATAAAATTTGTCATATCAAATGGTGGCTAAATTATTTTTGAAGCCTTGAGAAACAATTTTTATTGCAAAAATTGTTAGTTCTTGAAGTCTTATGAAGATACCTTATCCTTTGATTAATCTTCACTGTTGTTTCCCTCTTAATTCTGAAAATTTGTTGTTTTCATGATGAAAAGACTGCTGCAAAAGACTCCATTTTCCCCTCATTTTTCCCTTCCTTCACTCATTATTAACCTTCATTTTTATTCCCTTTTTTCCCATGAAATTCCTCTATTTTCCCTATTTTCCCTTCTTCCCTTCATAAAAATCCCTTAAATAAGGTTTAAAGCTCCTTTTTCGACCTTACCGAAACCCCTAGATCCATTGAAAATCCTTGAAAAAATCATAAAAATGAGCCTTTTTGCATTATGGGCCTAAGCCCCTTTGGGCTAAGCCTTAAAACCACTTCCCCACCATATACCCTAGTGATGGAACCAAGCACTAAGACCAAAAGCGCTTATCGCATCGGGGCATTTGCGATGGGCGCATGTCTTTTGTTTCGAGAGAGAAAAGTTTTGGTCTTAGATTGGCCCTTTTGTATAAGCCGGTCCCTTTATCTTTTTCACATATCGAGCCGGAAATTGGGCGATAAACCTCATGTAAAACCCACTCCCGATGCAATTCTCCTTTGTAAAATCATAAAAACCCATTTTTCTATGTTATAAAGGGAACCAGCCAAGCTCATTGATTAAACCATTCTCAACGTTGATCGAGAAAGCAATCAAACGATTTTCGCTTATCGCATCGGAAACTTTCGATGAGACGCAAGTCTTTTTGTTTTATAAAACCTCCAATGCCAATGAGCCCCTTTGTGCATAAACCCCAGGCCTACTTCCCTTCATATAACCCAAGAGCCCACAATCGGGGCGCTAAAAACTTTATATAAACCCTTCTAAAATAGATTTTCCCTTTGTATTTTATAAAAATTTGTTTTTCATATTATAACTAAACTTAGGTTCATTGGTTGGAGGCCACCCACACCCAGATTGATCTTCCTCCCACAATCGAAGTGACGTATGTTGGATAGGCAATCTCACATCAGAGATTTCCATTGGGCGCATTGTAATATTTTATTCCCCCTTCCTGATTGGCTTCTCCCGATGGATCCTCAGTCGTTGATCTCCCCCGCCAGATCCAAATCTGACGGCCCTTATCGCTCCATCCTAAAGCCTCTTCCCCCGCCGTGACCTCCTCCGATACATTCTCTGACGTCGATCTGATCCTCAGATCGACGAATCTTGTTCAATCGCATCGGCACCGCTTACCCCTTGCCTCCTCCGATCGCAAATCTCCGATTGCATCTGGGCCATCCATTGCATAAGATTCGACAGTCCAGATCATTTCTCCAACCTTTGTTAAAATCATGAAACCCCCTGTATAATGTTTTTTCGGCCAATTTATGTCGTTGATCTCTATAGATCAATGGCCCACACCGACCCTTTCTCTGCCTCATATTTTATTATATTAACTCAAGATTAAATCTCTGTCGTTGATCTGTTTCAATCCAACGGTCCATAATAAATCTGACAAGCCCGACTCTCTTGGGTCCTACCCGTCCCAGATTTAATTTTTTCCATTCTTTCCTTGATCTGACGGTCTAGATCAAAACCACTCAGACCCTATCCCACATCTTATCACCCGAGCATCCCATCGCCATCACGCTCCTCCCTTAGCCGTCCGATCTAAGACCCCTGATCTGACGGCAGACGCTCCATATCGCGTGATTTTTAGCCCAAACGTTAATTATCCAAAGTTACGCGATATAGGTGGTTTTGAAATGCCACATTTCGGCCTCTGACGCATATCACATTCAAAAAGGTGAAACTGCCTATCCACCTTTTTGCTACGTGATACAACTAGTTTCTTTGATCGAAACTACCCTTCCCATTTACACTACATTCCGTCGCACTCGATCTCTGTCATTGATCTCTACAGATCAATGACTCACATTCGATCTTGCATTTCTTAATCACCCTCCGCCCATCCTCCAAGAGTCTTCATCGATCAATCCCGACCATTGATCTCCTTGGGTTAATCTAATACAATGGCCCAGGATCGTTTGGAAACCCCAATTTTCCTTTCAATGCAATTTTCCTCCGCCAAAGGTTTTTCACTTATGTTCTTCACATTTTCTTCCATTTCACGATAAAGCGGCCTTTCTACATTATGTTTTTCAGTCGCTCTCAACCGTTGATCTTTGCAAGATCGACGGATCTGACTTAATTTCTCCACCATTTCATCAACTGCCTCCCTTTTAACCACCGCAAGCAATCTCCACCGTTGGATGCTTTCATCCAACGGTTGCGTCCGAAACCTAAGCCTCCAAAGCAGTTTTACCCAGCCACACAGGATTTTTATAAATTTTGTGTATTTTACAGGTTTTAATGGATTTTCAATTATTTTAAAGAAAAGTTGAAGGTCGAGGATGACGATCCCTCGGACCTTTATTCATGAAAGAGATCTTCCCGCAGGGTTCCATATCACATTTCATCCGTGCCTCATGAGCACTGATGCCATTAGAAACCCTCTGCGCACCTGCACATCAACAAGACATAGCAAAGTTTAAATAAATCAAAGAGTATCAGTATTAAAAGATCTAGTCACAGCAGAGATGAAGGATCAAAGATGGTTTACACAGTTTGAGGGATTATGGCCTAAATTGATAATAAAATTCTAATCCACTCAATTAAACATATTTAAAGAATAGAAGATAGGAAATTATGCCTAATTATGCCTAACACATAGATCAGAAGAAAATTAGTCATGTTTTAGGTCAAAGCAAAAATATCTACTAGACTAAGAAAGCCTCCATTGCCACATCAGAGGCCAATTGAATCCTTTCAGCTACCAGAAGCCACTTGTAGCCTCAAAGCATTCAAAAGTGACCGAGTTATTACCAGAATAGAGCATATCTACCTTAATACAACAGAACAGTTATTCCAAGCCAAAGAGACTTATTGCAAAAATATCAGCAGAGTTATTACAACAATGACACAGAGCCTTAAAGTCAACAAAATCTCCCCATCGAGCTTAATACTTAATGTAAAGCCCATTAATACAGAGAAATATCTGTAAACTTTTCCATTGAGCCCCTCAAAGGCCGAGAAGCATTAAATGTATTAATTGAGCCTATAGATCTTTTCTCTCTTTCGACCTCCTCATTCTTTCTATAAAATCTTCTTGAGGAGCTCATTGTAAAAGGTTAGTTGCAGAACTTTGAAATATACTTGTGCTCGAAACTTTCTACATGTAAATAGTGTTTGGAGGCTCTTGAAGCTCTATTTGTAATCAAATAAGTTAGGCTGAGAAGTGAAGATGATTGCTGAACTGAAACATTGGACTTGAATAATGTAACTGGATTGACATCAATATACAAGCTGATCCTCGGGATCCTGGTCTATATCACTGGTGAAGTGTTCCTTTCTATGTTATTGTTTTCCTTTCATGTATGCCATTTTTTTCATTATTCTTTGATAAATAACAACATGCATAGAGTTAGGATTTATTGTTTACAGTACCATTCTCTGATTGATAAGATTTATCTCAATGTTTTCCTCCAAATCGTGTATTTAAGAATGATTCAATACAGTTCAAGTAGTTAGGAATGTTGGCATTCCCTCGTCCTACTGTTTACTCTAAACATTGTTCTTGAATGTTATTTTCATTATATACTCAGTAAAGTTAGACTAGAAAAGTGATGGTTTTCCCTGTTTTCTAACTTCTTTCTCCAAAGGTAATTCTGAAAGTTTCCCTAAGAGTATGTTGAAAGTAGTTTAGATTTAAAAGTATCTTATCTTATCTTAGGCTACACTTTGTTTCTCTTATCTGTTTTCATCCCTTTTGAAAGTAATTATGCAAATTACTGGATTGTTTGTCTATTGAGTTAGCTTTAATACGAACTTGTCCAAAGAAGTCTATGGTTAGCCCTGTCCTTTGGTCAGTTTTAAACAGTTACTTAAAAGGCCTTTCTTGTTTGGACAGACTGATAAATCCTAGTTGAAATTATTGTTTGTTTCCACCCCTTCAATACTTTTATTGTTTCATTCCATCATTTAATCTCAAAAGATCTTGTGATATAGATGACTTGCCCCTTGGACCAATCTTGAAATTTTTGCACAATTAAACCCTTTTATGACTCCATAGCCCAATGGACTAAAAACCAGTGTCATACCTATCCTATCTGCCAAATCTTGTTCTGATTTCTTGCAACTTCACATCTTTGAAACTCTTTCATTTTAGGACTTTCCACTCAACTAAAAATCATGCTCAATCATCCAAAAAAAAACAAAAACCCTTGCCCTCAATAACTAGCCTAATATCACACATAAAAAATCCTTAAAGATAAATCAATATTTGCACTTATAGAGATATCCCTCTCTGGATTCAGGAGGGCTATATCCTATAATCCCAAAGTGGTTCAAGTGTCCTCTCCGTGGTTCCAGTCTCATTAATCTACTAGAATTATGGAGAGATAACATTTCTGGCGACTCCGTTGGGGATTTTGAGTATTTTTTATCCTAGACACCTTTAAGATCCAAATTACCCTTTGAACAAGAACATTTGGTATATTATCCAGTTAACCCACCAGGAATAACATTTCTGGCCAAACACTCAATGTTCAGTGAGTACAAGTAGCCCTCTTCAAGCACTACCAAGAAAATGGTAATCATGATAAAACTTGTTTGAATCAGTGACAAACTAAGGAAACCTTAGGATTCTCATAAGAGCTTATCAAACCTTGAAGGATCATCTAGCTTAGCGATAAGAGTAGACTTTCTCTATCTCATCACCATAGCTAAGTGTTGAAACGGATTTAGGACATTCTTAGAACCCATAGGATTGAATAAACTCAGAAAACCCAAAAAATATTTCAGATTGGTATTAAATAAACATGGTGGTGGACCATAAAATCTTTTACCTCCAAAAGAGCTAAAAATTTCTACTTGGTGACTCCACAATCCTAAACAGACCTTAAGACTCCACTAGTAAGACCCATTTTAATTGTAATAGCATATAGACTTAGTTAAAGATTGTCATATTTGGTTAAATTTTTCTTGTTTAGTTGGGTCTGAAAAATACAGCATAGTGGCTCCTAGAAAGATTTATACTAGAGCCTACGCTGACCCAAACCCTCCTGAGATAGTTGATAACCCTGAAAGAATCCTTAGGAAGTCTCCTGAGGTTAAATCTTCAACTGTTTTCAGATCACCCTTGAGAGCTAATTATGTTCCTGAAAATCTTGCAGCTCTACAACAATCACAAGTTGACTTAAGAAATCCATTTAGAACTAGGTCGCTTGATGATTTAGATCAACTAGATTTAGAGTCTTCACTTTCATCCCCAGACAGAAGTGAACATCCTGGTAGTAGAGAAACAACACCACCTGATTTACATTTCCTTTACAATTTAGGTGTCTCTCATCCAAGATCATCTCAACAATCTATTCCTGGTCCATCCACATCTATTCTTCATACATCCACTATCCAAACCACTCCACTCTAGCCCACTTTCCCTCTTGTTAATCCACTGCCTTAAACCCCCAACATTTCCACAACCTCCCTATCATGGCAACATGGTATGCCCCTTAGTCCTTCCTTTTCCCTTAGTCAATATTCCACAAGACTATCAGTCCAAAATACCATTGTATGATGCCAGTAATGCTACTACTACTTCACAACATGTGGATAAGATGAATGACTACTTTGACAAAAACGAGATAGATGATGAAACTGTCAAATTTAGATTATTTGCTCAAAGTTTAGGGGGAGAAGTAAGAAAATGGTTCAAAGGCTTAACCCCTCACAGTATCAATGATCTCCAAGCCTTCCATCAGATATTCTTAAACAAATGGGAAGTGAGAAAAAACCCTCTCCAAATACTTTCAGACTACAAGAATCTCCAAAGAAACGCTGGGGAAAGTGTACAAGCTTATTGCACTAGGTTTAACAGTGTTTATAGTGCCCTTCCCCCAGATTTAAAACCTCCACAAGGCTCAGCTTTAAAAAAATTTCCTGAAGGATTTGATCTTGAAATGGCCTATCAGCTGAGAGAGAGAGATCCTTTAACTCTTGAAGATATGCAAAAGGGAGCTCTTGCTATGGAAGTTAACTCGATGGAGAAAAGAGCAAGAATGAAGAATGAGAAGAGAGTGTCCTTTAGAGAGGAATCTACACCTTCCACATCCATCTCAAAGATGGAAAGAATGATGGAGGAGATGATGAAAAAGATGAGCATACTTGATAGAGCACAAGCAAGTCAAAACCAAACAGCTCCTCAAAACAGAAATCAAAACAGAAATCAGAATTTTAGGAGAAACTAGCCTCAAAACAGACCAAGGGAGGATGATCAACAGATCACCCCTCCTTTTCATCAAAACTATGTAGGTGAGGTTGAAGAAACATTAGAAAAAACAGAGGAGGATGATATAAACATGTTGGGAGTAGATAATGATGACTTTGAAGTTCATTACAATAGGAAACAAGGTCTATATACACCCTATGATGACAAGAGACCAGAAGAAGAATATTACTATCAAGAAATTGAAAATGTCATCATAGAAACCACAAAGGAATATGACCTTACAAGTAAAAAGAATCTGGAAACTCCCAACAACAAACCTCTAACAATTCTTCACAAAAAAACATTGTAAATAAACCCAAGGTTACAAAGCGGAAAGACAAAATAGTGGCTGTAAATTCTGATAAAAATAAAGAGAAAGGCACCCAAAACAATAAAAAACAGAGTGTAGATCTTAGCAGTACTAGTACCTCAGCTAGTACTCTTGTTAAAACAATTTTGACAAATGTAAATAGAGGAAATCAGCAAACTGATTTTGCTGATAGAATGGCAGTTAATAAGGCTGAAATAAGCACTTCAAAGAATCAGATGCCTTTTAGTTTGGAGCAGGAACTTTCCAGAATTAAAATCTCTGTTCCTCTCACTGAATTAGCTGCCCAAAATGTATATAGATCCCAAATTTTTAAGTCTTTAAACATAGAAGAGAATAATGACACTGTTAATCTTAACGATGATCAACCAGAGCTTATATTTGATCCTAAGATTGAAGGCAGATATCAAGAGGGACCAATTCCTCCTTTTTATGTTAGTTTAAATGTTCATGACAAGATTTTACACAATGCTACGCATGACTCAGGGGCCTCTCACAATTTAATGCCCAAAGCTGTAATGGAGAGCCTCGGCCTCGAAATCACCAAACCTTATAAAGATCTTTACTTCTTTGACTCAAGCAGAGTGAAATGTCTAGGATTAATCAAAGACCTATGTGTTAACTTAGCACAAATCCCAGCCAAATGTTTAGTAATGGATATTGTTGTGGCTGATGTACCCCCAAAATATGGTATGTTGTTATCAAGGTCTTGGGGAGCTAAGTTACAAGGAACTATGCAGATGGATATGACCTATGCGACCATCCCTGTTTTCAATCAGACTAGAAGACTTTACAGGGAGTCTCATATGCAGTACATGGTTACTAGCCAAGAGTGACCACAAAACTTTCCCCTTTATTCTGTAAACACAGGCCTTGATTCATTTATCCTTTTTAACGATGAAACATTCACTGAACAAGTGACTTTGACTGAATTAATGACAGATAGAGAGGAGGAGGAAGACAACACAAAAGTGTCAAAACAGTTTGCTAAACCCGAAAACTACAGCAAACCAAACACAGGTCTAGAGCTACAAATCATCCATCCTTCGCTTTTAAACCTTGAGAGTCAAGAAAACAGTCCTCAACATAATGAAAAACCTGAGGAATTAAAACAAATTTAACAAAGTGTCGCTCTTCAAAAACAATCTGAAAGCA
The DNA here is from genome assembly GCA_034641835.2 of Pinus albicaulis. Classification (NCBI taxonomy): domain Eukaryota; kingdom Viridiplantae; phylum Streptophyta; class Pinopsida; order Pinales; family Pinaceae; genus Pinus; species Pinus albicaulis. The sequence continues at coordinate 565,439,170 of CM076571.1, forward strand.
CACTAGTTGAAGAGGATAGTGACCAAACTGATGAATCTAAAAATAGTCCTCTGTGGTGTATGAACTTCAATGGGTCTTGCACTAGGAGCAATGTTGGTGCAGGCGTCTGGATAAGTAAGACTGAGAACGACCACACAGAAGGCCATTCATACAGATTAAATTTTCAGTGTTCGAATAACATAGCGGAATACAAGTCCCTTCTTTTAGGCTTACACCTGTTGAAGAAATTAGGAGCCAAAAGAATAAAAGTTCATGGGGATGCAGAGTTAATCATTAGGCAAGTAAATGGGGAATACAGCGCCAAACACCCCAGACTTAGAGCCTATCGAAACGACGTCATGGATATATTGAAAACCTTTGAGGAATCCCAACTTGTTTTGTCCCAAGACAAAAGAATATCATGGCCCATAGTTTAGCTTTTGCTGCTAGAATGTGCTTAACGCCTTATGAAACCAAACAATGTACAGCTCAAATTAAATTCAGACCGGTTGTTCCTGATAACGAGAAATATTGGCAAGTGTTTTATGGAGACAAACAAATAGAAGATCTCATGCAGTCCAGAAATGAATTTGAACTACCAAGTTCGGATTCAGACTATGAAACAGACTGTCCCAGACATTAGATTTACATCAGCTATCTCTGGAGACTCTGGAAGAGTCTCCAGAGATAGCTGATGTAAATCTACTATCTAACAAACTTGAAAACAAAATAGAAATGACTACAGAGTCAGAAACAGAAGACTTAGAAACTTTGCAGTCTAACAATCAGAGTTTGCCAAAAGGTCTGGCCCCTATAGAAGAGTTGTTTGATTTCAATGATGTGGCCAAGAAACCGAAACTACAACCTGTCGAGACTGAAGTTGAAGAGTGTAATATAGGCAATGAACTAAAACCGAAAATGATCAAACTATCTAAAACTTTACCAGCTCACATTAAACTCAAATACATAGAGTTGTTTGAAGAATTTTTTGATGTTTTTGCGTGGAGTTATGAGGATCTGAAATCCTATGACACTGAAACAATTCAGCACAAGATACCTCTCAAAGAAAACCAAAAGCCATTTAAACAAAAACTGCGCAGAATAAACCCTGTTCAGTTACCTTTGGTTGAGAAAGAGATCAAGAAAATGTATGAAGCTGGTATTATTGTCCCTATTAGATATTCTGAGTGGGTGTCTAATATGTTGTCAGTTAGGAAGAAAATAGGAGAGATCAGGCTTTGTATAGACTTTAGAGACTTAAACAAAGCCTCACTAAAGGACAACTACCCTTTGCCCAAGATGGATCATATTTTGCAAAGGGTAGTTGGTTCTAAAAGAATTTATGTGCTAGATGGCTACTCAGGATACAATAAGATTTTAGTACATCCTGATGATCAACCAAAGACAACTTTTACTACACCTTGGGGCACTTTCATGTATGTGAAAATTCCCTTTGGTTTAATGAATGTTGGTGCTACTTTCCATAGAGCCATGGACATTACATTCTCGGAAGAATTAGGCTACTTCATCATTATTTACCTTGATGATGTCACTGTATTTTCCAAGACAGATGAAGAGCACTTAGAACACTTGAGAAAAATATTCGAGAAATGCAGAAAGTTTGGGATATCTTCAAATCCTAAGAAAACACTATTTGGTCTCTAAGAAGGTAAACTACTTGGGCACATTATTTCACAAGAGGGGATAAAGATAGACCCAAAAAGGATCGACGTTATATTGCAAATCACTCATCCTCGAAACATCAAGGAACTAAAATCCTTCATTGGAAAGATCAATTTCTTGAGAAGGTTCATACCCAACTTAGCTGAGCTCCTTAGAAACATTAAAAACATGCTGAAAAAGGAGCAAGGGGTTAAGTGGACCTTGGAAGAAAAGAAGTCTTTTGAGCTGGTTAAACAAGCATTAACCAAAACACTAGTTCTAATAAGTCCTGATTTTTCAAAAGATTTTTATATTTTTTCATTTGCATCAGAACATACAATAGCTGTTGTCTTTTTACAGAAAAAACCATAGGGATAAGAGCAGCCTATTGCATTCTTTAGCAAGGCATTGAGAGATGCACCTTTGAAGTACAACATTATGGAAAAGCAAGATTTTTCTTTGGTCAAAGCTTTAAAAGACTTCAGATTTTACATGCTTCACTCACACATTATTGCCTTTGTCCCAAATTCAGTTGTGAAAGACATTCTAACACATGAACCAAAGGTAAGAGAGGTAAGTGGATAGCTGTAATACTTGAATATGATTTAGAAATCAAGCCCACTAAGCTCATTAAAGGCCAAGGTCTAGCTAGCTTAATGGCTGAATCAAATTTTGAAGTTCTTGATATAAATATCATTAATGCTTTAGATGAACAAGAGGAACTGTCCACTCCCATTATTGAAGACTATTTTATGAATTCTTCTTGGTATGATGATATTCTATATGTTTTGCTCAATCTAAATACACCTTCTAGTTTATCAAAAACAAAGGCAAAATTTTTAAAGTTAAAAGCTGTAAACTACTGCATTATAGATAAATGTCTTTATTGGAAAAATGCAAGTGGAATATTGCTTAAATGTTTGCCTGAGAATGATGCAGAGAAGGTTAAGCACGAGTTCCATGAAGGAGAATGTGGAGGCCACCTCTACTGGAAGACAACAGCCAATAAAATCCTTAAAGCTGGTTACTATTAGCCCACCCTCTTTCTAGATGTACACAAGATGATAATTGCCTGTCATAAATGCCAAATTTTTGAAGGCAAAAGAAAGTTGCTGCCCTTACCTCTGCATCCAATCACTGTTGAAGCCCCTTTTCAGCAGTGGGGACTTGACTTCATAGGAGAAATCCATCCATCCTCATCTACCCAACATAGATGGATTCTCACTGCAATAGATTACTTTACCAAATGGATAGAAGCCATCCCTTCTAGGCAAGCCAATGACTTTGTCATCATAAAATTCATTGAGACTCATATCCTCTCTAGATTTAGCTATTCTAAGAAGATCATCACTGATAATGCAACAACATTTGGATCCAAGAAAATAGTTGAATTCTGTCACAAATATCAGATTACATTGGGTCATTCTGCTGCTTATTACCCTCAAGGTAATGGGCTAGCAGAATCCTCAAACAAAATTTTGGTGAACATAATCAAGAAGTTGCTGGCGGACAACAAGAAGTCTTGGCACACAAAGCTAGTACATGCACTCTGGGCTGACAGATTAACACTTAAGAAATCTATTGGAATGTCACCCTACCAGCTTGTGTATGGTACTGATGCAATTTTTCCAACCAGCCTTGGTGTACCAGTTATGAAGTTCATTCAAGAAGTACAATCTGAAGAAAATGACATGATCAGACAGATAAATCAGACTATACATATTCAGCAAACCAAAGAGGAGGTCTACAACAGAGCATTACAAAGGCAAGAGAGCATCAAGAAGCTTTTTGACAGAATAACAAAGGCCAACAATTTCAATGTTGGGGACAAAGTGTTAAAGTGGGATTCAAGGAGAGAAGACAAGGGCAAGCATGGGAAATTTGATAACTTATGGCTTGGCCCTTATCTCATTCCTTCTACTACTGGTAACAATGCTTATTTCTTGCATGAGTTCAATGGAGCTGAACTGTTTGGGAGTCCTGTCAATGGCAGGATGCTAAAACATTATTTCTTTTGATCCTATCATGTTTTGAAGCCTTTTTATCTTTTTCCCAATATAAATATTGCATCCATCATTGCATTCAAAGTTAGAAAAAACAAAAATACAAAAACAACAGAAAGAGAAAAGAGGGCAGGTTGTAAAAACAAGAAAGGTATAGCCCCATACCAAAAAGAGAAACAAAATCTGAAAGTGTGCAAGCTCAAATGCCACTCTTGAAAAACACACTTCTAGTTAGTCATACAGCTTAATCATGACTAATTAGTTCTAAATTTATTGCTGATAGGTTAGTGAATTGGATTTGTCAAACAAATTAATCTTGGCTTATCAGTTAGGTAAATTAGGATAGAAAAGTAAAGGTTCAAACAAGTTCAAAATCTGAACCTAAGTTTTCAAAAGAGGAATGGCTCTAAAATGTTTAATTTTTTAGTCAAAAGACAGAAGTAAACTGGTTCTGATATGCTCAAAATTCAAACTAGAGAACAAACAGAAGACAACTCTAACAAACTCAAAAACAGAGCTGAAGAAAAGAGAAGGATGTGCTTAAAACTTTCAGATCTTAAGCCTTCACCATTTTGACTTAATTTTCTGCAAAATCATAATCTATGTGTAGCTTGTTTTATGCCATAGATCAGCAGCAAGTTAGACTATGCAATCTGTTAGCGCTCGAATTTGCCTCAGGCTGAAAAAGGCAAAACTTGAGGCAACATCAAACCAAGCTCAGCCTCGTAGCTAGCCCTACGAGGACATGAGAGGGCTCTCTCTAGTCAATCTTGATAAAATGAGAAATAGGGTGCGAGATGACTTAAAATGGGAACTTATTTTAGGCTAGTAAATAGATAGGAAGGTTTGATTTAAATTTTTTGGGTTTTCGTTGAAAAAATGGGAAAAACAATTTTGGGCTTGGGGATGAGGCCAGATCTTCGCAGAATTCGAGTTGGGGCAAGGTAGGCAGTAGTCTTGATGCTTTTTGATTATGTGTATGGATGGATCAGAATGACAAGGAGCTGAAGAGGGCAAGGGAGAACAAGGATCCTCTCCAAACTGGCGAAAACATACAAAACTAAACAAATTTAAAGGCAGAGCACTGGAATCAATGGATTCTGCCTCATTTACTCATTCATTTAGTTTCAGAAGAAAAAGGAGGGAATGGCATACATTAAACATTAAAGAACTTACAAATAACTGAGAGAACACACCATCAAAACTGAAAGCCACAGGAATCCCAACAGGTGCTGCAAAACCTCTGATCTTTCCTTAGCCAAAATGCAGAAAATATGTACAATAGTGTGCCAAACTTTTCCCAAGAGTCCAACCTGTCCAACCTTTGAAAATGATTGAGAAAATACATCATATAGACCATCCTAACCCCTTTCCATGCCTCTAGGGGTCGAGCTCATCCTTCTAGGAGCAGTTTGAACCAATTCTAAACAAGGAGCTAAAATCTAGGCAGCCAAACAACTTGCCTCTAAAAGGAAGGAAACTGATTCATTCACTTGATTTTTACTTTTTTGTGAGTGAATCATCTAGAATAGGTAAAAGTGAGTCAAAGTTACATTAAAACCACAAAATTACATCAAGATAACTCAAAAATTACATCCACAATCAAAACTGGTCCAACTGGCCGAAATTCTGAGCTGGAAGATGAAAAATTAGCCAATTTTCTCTATGCGTCGCGCGCTTGAGCTCTATGCGTCGCGCGCCTTTCAGCCTATTTTTGGGGCACTTCCCAGCATCAAAATCAAGCTCATGATAGCTTTTTGGAAAGCCCTGGATGTCTGCTATCCAACCCAAGTGGAATTTCTCAATTTGGAGCTCATTTTCCCCTCCAAAACTTCATTCTCCCACAAGTACTTCCTGTTGGTGCAAAAGGTGGCAGAAAGGTGATTTTCATGGTGTTTTTGGCCCTTTTGATCATCCAGAACTTGATGAAATGCTTCAGCCATTTCTGAGCATGCATAACTTACCATGAAAAATCCAAAAATACAAATTTTTTCTCCAGCAAGTGTCCCAATCATAAGCGCGCGTCGTGACGCGCTACGCGTTGGGCGGAAAAACCTGTTTTGAGACCAAAATTTTCAAAAATGACAAAAAATTCTCCAAATTTGCTGAAATTCAGAGCGAAGATCCTCCATCATGCCTCATGCTCAGCCAATGAAGCCTCGGCCAAGATACGGAGTGGATCAGGCCTTTTTTGCCGTTTCAATGCTCTCCTGGTGCATGCAGTTTCAATTGTAAAATCATTGTCTTGGTTGTATGATGAATGTGTCCATCATGGTGCAGAAAACAAGGTGTTTGACAAGTCTATGATGATAAATATATGTTTTTTTCTCAATTCCAAGTGTGCCATATATGAAATGAGAGGCTGCGGAGAAATATCACAAGGGATACAATAGACTGCCAAGTGAAATTTAGTGGTGAGGACAGTCACTGTTTGGGGAGTCAGGGACTTGGGGATTTATAGGTGATGGGAATGAGTGAATGAAATGGGGATATATAAATGAAATCAAAGACACAAGGCATCTTTTGAATGTTATGGAGATTTGGTTTAGTAAATGGATAGTGAGCAGTAGGGTTTGAGGCTTACCACATGGAAACAAAAGGGAAAGAGGGACGGTGGTATAACAATGTGACAGTACCAGCAGTGACAACAATGATAATAATGACAAGAACACAAATGACAATAGAATGAGAGTTTGAGCACCAAAGTTCCAAGTTTTAACCACCTCTTTCAAACCCTAAGGGAGAAATTTTTTACAAAATGAGAGGGTTTAAGTCTTTGACATTCACTCTCTTATAATCCATCATATACCCACACCATTCACAAGTTTATGGGCAATTTCAAGGTGAGTCAAACTTACTCGGAGCAAAATTGACGAAACCAATACAAAAATCTGGAAGCAATGGAAAAAATTTGAGTTTCAGCTCTACGCGCCGCGCGCCAGCCCAACGCGCCGCGCGTCCTCCAATGCGCCGTGCCAGTGTAATTTTACACTGAAAAATTTCTCTCTACGCGCCGCGCGCCAGCCCAATGCGCCGCGCGCTGAATTTGATCCATAATTTGGCCTTTCAAACACTTTTTTTCCTTCCAACTGATTTTTCAATGTTTCCTCTTGGCTCCTTGATGTTTTTGGCATGAAAATGAATTGTTGAACGCCAGACATATCTTGTATGGCATGAAATTCAATTTTTGATTTGGCAAACTCTCTTTCTACCTTTGCAGACTTTGACACTTTCACATTTAACTCTGTTTTGCACTCAAATATTCATAATCAAACTCATAATCAACACCAAACACGAGTTATGAGAAATAAAGGAGTGAATTTGACTTACTCAAACATGGAAAAACCAAGAAAATTTGATGTTGGAGAGAAATGGAAAATTTTTTTGTGTTTCAGCTCAATGCGCCGCGCACCAACCCAATGCGTCGCGCCATAAATAACGCATTTTACAGGAGGCTTTTGAAGGCCTTCCCGGTGTCCAAATTGAGCGTGTGATAGCTCGTTGGAAAGATCATGAAGTCTACGTTCCACCCTAACAATAATTTTTCAATTTGGAGTTCATTTACCCTGTCAAAAATCAAATCTTCCAACACTACTTCCTGCAGGTGCATCAATTCTCCTGAGGCAACGGTATTCTTGACATTTCTGCACACCCATTACACCTGTGTAAAAAGTGAAGGAGGTTTTTCTTCCTTCGCATGATTTGTACAAAAACCTCTCTCAGTTTTCCAAAATTCATCTTTTATTTCTCGGAAACATCATTTGAGTGAAACCTATCCCGATGTGTGAAACAAGGGATTTGTCGAAATGAAGCGAAATGAAGGGGATAAGGGGCTTCTAAATTCTTGGGGAAATTTTGGGAAGTAGGGAGGGATGTTAGAAAGTAGGGGAAAGTGGAATCTCAGAGATTGAGTGAGGGGAAGGGGTCCAAAAGGGAAAAACACAGGCCTAGCCTAGAAAATTGCCAAGTTGTGGCTAGAAACTAGGGTTTGTGCAAAAATGAGAAATTTGGGGGATCTCAGTGATGGGAAGTGTTTAATAAGGTATATTAAGGATAGGGGAAGGTGTGTGAACATCAGGATACAAGTTTTTCCGATTATTTGACCATCCAAGAAAAATTACCTCCAAAACCCTAGGAGAGGGAAATGGACCTTACCAAGGCACAACTGAAGCATGAACAAGCTGTAAAATGACCCAATGGAACTTGACATGATGATGAAAACCCTCTGAATGATGGTACACTCAACTGAATAGTGACATGGACCGACATTTGGACAACTTTGAAAAGCATGAAAACAAACCCTAGACCTAATGCCTAGTGACCAAATTTTGCTTGAAGACTCATTGAAATGACAAAATTTGACCTTGACACCTTAAAATCACTTTGTAAGAGCATGTTTGATCACTGAAGGAAAGATGCAAAGGCTGACACTAACGCAATCCTGACTTGTATGCTTTTAAATTTTTGTTTTAGAATTTAGAGAATAAAAGTTTGTTAGACTTTTTAATCCTAACATATGGTAGATTAGGTAGAGAAGCTTATGAACTCAACTGTTTAATCTGAGTTCATGGAGAAATAAGGAGTGGAATTAGATTATTTTTATGCTTTCAAAAGAATAAAATGTTTGTAAAAGAGTTTGCCAATCCAAGTGCACTTTGAAAGAAGAAAAAATGTTAGATCAGTAGGATTGGGTAGGTAGAAAGCTTGGTTTAATAGTATTCCATTGTCTTTCATGGCTGCTAACTTTTTCAGAGCAAAAGAAGATCATCCAAGTGAAGAAAGTTGCAGCCCAATGGATAAGGCACTGATCAGCCTCCCAGAGAATACAAGTCTGAAATTCTTGATGCCTTTAAGAAGGCACCATCCCCATGAGGAGCCACTGTTAACCACCTATAAAATTTGTCATATCAAATCAGTGGCTAAATCATTTTTTGAAGCCTTCAAGAAACATGTTTTATTGCAAAAAATTATTAGTTCTTGAAGTCTCATGAAGCTATTTTATCCTTTGATTAATCTTCACTGCTGTTTCCTTCTTAAACTCTGAATTTCTGCTGTTAATCTGAAGAAAAGACTGCTGCAAAGACTCCATTTTACCCCCCCCCCTTTCACTTCAAATTAACCTCCATTTTTATCCCTTTTATTCCCATAAAAATTCCTCTATTTTTCATTATTTCCCTTCTTCCCTTCATCAAAATCCCTTTTATAAGGTTGAAAAATCCTTTTTTACCTTATCCAAATCCCTCAAAATGCCTTGAAAATCCTTGAAAAATCATAAAAATGAGCCTTTTGTATTATAGGCCTAAGCCCTAAAACCACTTCCCCACCATATACCCTAGCGCTGGAACCAAGCGTTATGTCCAAAAGCGCTTATCGCATCGGGGCATTTGTGATGAGCACAAGTCTTTTTGTTTCATAAAGTTCTGATGTCGATTGGCTCCTTTTGTATAAACCCCTGATCCCTTGTTTCATTCGCATAACCTTGAGCCCGCAATCGGGCGCTAAAAACTTTATATAAACCCTTCCCGATCCGATTTTCCCTTTGTATTTCATAAAAATTCACTTTTTTCATATTATAACTAAGCCTGCTAGTTCATTGGTTGGAGCCCTTCCCCACCGTTGATCTTGAACCAATCAACGGCCAGTGCAATCTTGCATCGGAGATTTCCATTGGGCGCATTGTAATATTTTATTCCCCCTTCCTGATTGGCCTCTCCCGATGGATTTTCAGCCATTGATCTCCCCCGCTAGATCTAGATCCGACGGTCCACATTGTTTTGTTTCACAAGCCTTTGCCCCCACCGTGACCGCCTCTGATTCATTCCCCGCCATTGATCTGGCCCTCAGATAAATGGTCCACATATAATCACATCAGCGCCGCTTACCCCTTGCCTCCTCCGATCACAAATCTCCGATTACATCTGGGCCGTCCATTGCATAAGATCTGAAGGTCCAGATCATTTCTCCAACCTTTTTTAAAATTCATAACCCCGCTTTATAATGTTTTTTGGGGAAATCTCCACCGTTGATCTCTGCAGATCAATGGCCCACGCTGACCCTTCCTCCCACCTCATATTTATTTCATTAACCCACAGATCAAATCTGAGCCGTTGATCTGTTTCATCCAACAGCCCAGATTCATCCCGATAGGCCCAACTACTTTGGGTCCTGCCTTCCTTCAGATTTAATCTTCACCGTTCATTTCTTGATCTAACGGCTCAGACTGAAACCACCTTCTCCTGCCCCCACCTCTTTCCGCCATTACATCTTATCAATATCACTCTCTCTCATAGCCGCCCGATCTAAGACCACATATCTGATGGCTGACGCGCAATTTCGCGCAGATTTAAGGCTGAATGTTAATTCTCCAAAATCACACGATATGGGTGGTTTTGGAATGCCACGTGTCGGGCTCTAATGCATATTGCGTTCAAAAAGTGAAAACCTCCCTTTCTCCATTTTCTTGCGCGAAACCCATGGTTTTCTCGTCCGAAACTGCTTTCCCCATTTTCTATTACGTTTCATCGCGTTCATTCCTCGTCGTTGATCTCTGCAGATCAACGACTCACATTCGACCTCGCATTTCTTAATCGCCCTCTGCCCATCCTCCAAGGGCCTTCATCGATCAATCCTGACTGTTGATCTCCTTAGGTTAATCTAATCCAACGGCCCAGGATAATTTGGAAACCCTAATTTTTCTTTCAATACAATTTTCCTTCGCCAAAGGTTTTTCACTTATTTTCTTCGCATTTTCTTCCATTTCACGATAAAGTGACCCTTCTACCTTATGTTTCCTAGGTCGCTCTCGACCGTGGATATTTGCAAGGTCAACAGATCTAACTTAATTTCTCCACCCTTTCATCAACTGCCTCCCTTTTAAACCACCGTGAGCAAACTCCATCGTTGGATGCTTTCATCCAATGGTTGCATTCTAAACCTAAGCCTCCAAAGAAGTTTTACCCAGCCACGCAGGATTTTTATAACTTTTTGTGTATTTTGCAGGCTTTAATGGATTTTCAATTATTTTAAAGAAAAGTTGAAGGCCAGGGATGACGATCCCTCAGACCTTTATTCATGAAAGAGATCTTCCCGTAGGGTTCCATATCACATTTCATTCGTGCCTCATGAGCACTGATGCCATTAGAAATCCTCTGCGCACCTACACATCAACAAGACACAACAAATTTTAAATAAATCAAAGAGTATCAGTATTAAAAGATCCAGCCACAGTAGATGGTTTACACAGTTTGAGGGATTATGGCCTAAATCGATAATCTAACACCTAATCCACTCAATTAAACACAGTTAAAAAATAGAAGACGGGAATTAGGCCTAATTATGCCTAACACACAGATCAGAAGCAGGGTAGTCATGTTTTAGGTCAAAACCATAATATCTACCAGACCGAGAATGCCTCCACTGCCACATCAGAGGCTAATTGATTCCTCTCAGCTACCAGAAGCCACCTGTAGCCTCAAAGCATTCAAAAGAGGCCGAGTTATGACCAGAACAGAGGATATCTACCTTAATGCAGTTGGACAGTTATTCCAAGCCAAAGGGACTTATTGCAAAATATCAACAGAGTTATTACAAAGATAAAACAGTGCCTTAAAGTCAAAAAAATCTCCCCAGCGAGCTTAATACTTAATGTAAAGCCAATTAATACAGAGAAATATCTGTAAAATTCTCCATTGAGCCCCTCAAAGGCCAAGAAGCATTAAAACATATTAATCGAGCCTGTAGATCTTTTGTCTCTTTTGACCTCTTCATTCTTTCTATAAAATCTTCTTGAGGAGCTCATTGTAAAAGGGTTGGTTGCAGAACTTTGAAATATACTTGTGCTCGAAAATTTCTACATGTAAATAGTGTTCGGAGGCTCTTGAAACTCTGTTTGTAATCAAATAAGTTAGGCTAAGAAGAGAAGATGATTTCTGAATTGAAACATTGGACTTGAAGAATGTAACTGGATTGACATCAATATACAAGCTAATTCTTGGGATCCTGGTCTATATCACTGGTGAAGTGCTTCTTTCTGTGTTATTGTTTTCCTTTCATGTATGCCATTTTGTCCATTTATTCTCTAATAAAGAACAACAAGCATAGAGTTAGGATTTAATGTTTATAGTACCCTTCTCTGACTGATAAGCTTTATCTCAATGTTTTCCTCCAAATTGTGTATTTAAGAATGATTCAATACAGTCTAAACAGTTAGGAATGCTGGCGTTCCCTCGTCCTGCTGTCCAAACTAAACATTGTTCTTGAATGTTATTTTCATTATTTGCTTAGTAAAGTTAGACTAGAAAAGTGATGGTGTGCCCTGTTTTCTAGCTTCTTTCTCCAAAGGTAGTTCTGAAAGTTTCCCTAAGAGTATGCTGAAATAAGTTTAGATTTAAATGTATCTTATCTGATCTTAGGTTGCACTTTTTTTTTCTTATCTATTTTCATCCCTTCTAAAAGTAATTATGTGGATTACTGGATTGTTTGTCTGTTAAGTTGGCTTGAATACGAACTTGTCCAAATAAGTCTATGGTTAGCCCTGTCCTTTGGTTGGTTTTAAACAATTACTTAAAATGATTTTCTTGTTTGGACAGACTGATAAATCCTAGTTGAAATTATTGTCTGTTTCCACCCCTTCAACACTTTTATTGTTCCATTCCATCATTTAATCTCAAAGATCTTGTGATATAGATGACTTGCCCCTTGGATCACTCTTGAAATTGTTCCACAATTAAACCCTCTTATGACTCCATAGCCCAATGGACTAAAAAGCAACGTTATATCTATCCTATCAGCGAAAGCTTGTTTTGATTGCCTGCAACTTCACACCTTTTGAAACTCTTTCATTTTAGGACTTTCCACTCAACTAGAAATCATGCTCAAACATCCAAAACAAACAAAAACCATTGTTCTTAGTAACTAGCCTAATATCACACATAAAATCCTTAAAGATAAATAAAATCTTTGCACTTATAGAGAGATCCCTCTCTAGATTCAGGAGGGCTAGATCCTAGAATCCCAAAGTGGTTCAAGTGTTCGCTCTGCAGTTTGTATTTTCCAATCTTGCGAATTACAGGGAACTAATAAATTGATTAATCTTTGTTTCAAGAAATAGACTCTGTCCTATTTAAAATGTTGTGAAAGATTATTATAGTCTGCAGAATGGTTTGGAATAAAACAATGGCTTTTCCTCTAGTCCAGAATGCTTCAATTGATCAAATATTCAGTCTCTGTGATCAAGAATAGTCTTAGGCCCTACGAAATACTGTGAAAAGTTTATCATAGTCGGTAGAAAAGGTTTTTTTAAAAGGAAATATTGGCTTTTTCTATGGTTTTCTAAGCTCTTAAAGTGGTTCAAATGATTGAATTACTTTCTTTTATCTTAAAAAATGGCCTTGGATCTTTAGGAATACCTGGATAATGAAGCTCTGGTATGCAGAAGGGTTTTCAGGGGTAGCGGAGGCTTTCTAAAGCTTCTGGGGTCTTTACACTGCTTCAAATCAGTTCTGCAGTGTCTTTGGCAGTAAGAGTCTCTAATTCTGGTGCAAAATGGCTTAAAAACAGGTTGGTACTAGTTCTTTAGCTCAGGAATAGGTCAACAATGCTCTGTATGTGGAAACTGTAACAAAAATAATGGTGAAAGAATGAAAAGGGCGACTTTATGCGTCGTTTAACCAACAATGGTTAAACATTAATGTGTGGGGTCAATTCAAATGGGAGCGGTGGTTTTGATAATGGGCGAAAATACCATTTGGTAGTTTTTGCATCGGTAGACGGTGGTAGGCGATATGATTTTTTAGGATGCAATGCAACGAAATCCTGCCACGTAGCATAGGAGCGAGGTGCGAAAACTACTCATTTCGCAAGGTCTCAGAGTGGTTAAAAATCGGGCTTTCGGGTGTGCGAAATGAGTTATTGGCCATTGGATTCGATCAATCAAGATTTAACGGTTGGGAAAATAGCATTGAATTGTTGGGGATTAGATAGGCATGGGGCTCGAGTTTTAATTCAATGCAGGATTTATATGCATGGATTAATATATGTGAAGGGGTAGGGACTTTATAATAGGCGGGTTTCATAACCAGTGGGCCGTTAAATACATATACGGGGGATAAAACTATATATTAAATTAATCCTAAGGGGTTGGGGAGATATATTTAAGCAGGGAATTAATATAACATGGGTTAAAGGTATATGGGATTTAATATAATAAAATTAAACATGGGATTAGTACGCGGGGTGGGGGGTTAACTGAATATGTCTGGGATTATATACTAAGTTTTTAATGTAAAAACTTATATCGAGGAGGGATGTTCCGTAGTGGGACCCGATACATGATTTTAAATAAATATTTAGGATAAATGTGTTTTTGGGGTTTTTGTTAGAAAAAAGGGAAATTAGTAAAGGTACTTTTACCTTTTCAAATGTAATATGCTTTTTTTAACTAAGGAAAAGGGGTTTTTTTGTATGGAAAATGAGTGAAGTAAAGGGAAAGGGTATTTTTACAAGGGAAAATGAATTTAGAGGGAAATTAGAAAATATGAAATGATCAATTTTTTGCTATCTATGCCTTGTGAAAACTGCTTCTGCCTACCCATCATCTACCCTAACATTTTTCTTCATTTCTTTGGGTGCATTTGAGCTTGCAAGCCCTTTTTATTTTTCTTTTAACAACAAACTATCTAACTCTAACATTATTACTTCCAATGGCTCAGATTAAACTGTTGAACGCATTATTATTCTCTACCTAACTACTAATCTGCCAAGGTTAAACAATTTGGCTAGATCTTTATTCTCTATCTATCATCATGAAATTTAAAACATGAAAGATCAAGATTAAACAGTTTGACCTTCATGGATTGTGGCATTTTTGACAAGCTTCACACAATCTTATTTTTTAAAGTAAAATAAAAAGTAGTGGCATTTGAATTTGCATCACTTTCATGATCTATTTTATCTCTTTTTTGTTGGGGTTCATATATTATTTTCTTTTTTGATCTTTTTCTTTTAGTCCTTTGATTTTTATTTTAGGACTTTTACCCTCTTTACATTTTTTAATATGGGAAAACAATTTGCAGAAAGAAAAGCATGTACATATTACAAGACTAATCATAGTCAATTCAAAATTATGAATCATATTATTATATGACCCTAACAAGTTGTAAAGTAGTTGTTAAGCATATTGGAGGTTAACTACCTTAAAACCTTCCTTGAAACCTTGAAAATAAAAAGAAACACCAATAAAATGTTCGGGAATTTTATCTCAATTTCATCCTTGAATAGGAAGGAAAAATAGGGGGGAAGAGGGCACATGTGATGCTAAGACTTTATCCAATATTCTCATTATCATGCACAACAGATTCAAAAATTTTGTTAACCACAAAAAGAATATTTGGCCATTCTAATAGATATTAGCAAGAACATCAATCATTAATACGAAAAAGGTTATCTAAATTTCAAATACCTCTACTATGTCAGTAACAATGTTGGATCTTTCATAGGATTTTGGGTGCAACTTCTTGAAAAAAGGCTCCACCCTTTCTTTGTGCGTCATGCCAGCTGGTACAGGAGGAACACCTTGAACAAGGAATGCAAATTGTTCTTGTTACTCTAAGTTTAAGAGTTTAAGAATTGGCACTACCTTAGTTTCCAAGAAACACAAGTTGTAATCTAACATAATGGAGCTCAATGTGAAGTTGCACCAACCATGAGAATTTTTCTTCCTGTTATCACTCTAGTAATTTCTTAAGTTGTGGGATTTGAGTTTTTTAGTCTAAGAACACTAGAGGTAACCACAAACCTACTTCAAATTCTAGGATCTAGCCTTCCTAGAATTCAAAGAGGGCTCTCTCTTTAAGATTTATCTTTGTTTTTTATTTATGTTTTTAGGCTAGTTATGATAGAACAATTAGTTTTGTTTTTAAAGGTTTTGGTGGGAAAAATCACTTAGAGGTAAACTAGAGAGAAATCTACTTGTCCATTGGGATATGGAGTCTAAACCTAGTTAGCAGCACTAGAAGTCAAGGCCAAAAAGGTACAAATGTATTCAGGGCAAGATAGATAACCCTCAGAGATTTGGAAAAGAGTTTTTTAGTGAAATGGTATGATCAGGATAAAGGGCTCTGAAGGATCCTTTGATCCAGAAAATAGAAGAAGGAGGCAGGGGTCAAACGAGAGTAGGAGAAATTAAGAATTCCTAACACCGGAAATCAACAGAAAACATTAAAATGGTAACTAGTTAAAAATAGAGAGTATAATACTAGCCTGTAGTAATATTCCTAGTTACACATTAAGATAGAACAAACATATAATGAACTGCATGAAACTCAAAAAAGAAAACAATGACAAGAAGAAAGTACTTCACTCATCATCTTATCACAGGGATCCTGAATTATGGTGCCAATTTAGCTTTATCCAGTCTGCTACTTCGAAACCAACACATAATAGCCTCCAATGTTCAGCAAAAAAGTCTATAGTAAAGTCTAACAATTTTATTCCACACTGAATACTTCAAATGTAGAAGTATTTATACAAAATGTAGTTACAAATATCCTAGGAGACATCTACGAATATATTTAGGAAATAGAAAATATCTTTACAAAATAAGAGGGACAACTGCTTAACAAATCAGCAAGCTATCCTCTTATCCAAAATAAATAGAACTACTTTATCTAATCAAGGAGCTTTTGAGTGATTAGTTGTCCTGCTTTGCTAGCTACTAGAAAATATCCTCATTTGAGTTTCCTTAACTGATACTCTTTCATCTGATACTCTTTAACACTGCTCTTTAAATCTGATACACTTTTGACTGATATTTCCACTGTTTTACTTTGCAAAAATATTTCTTTTTTGCAGTAAAAATCAGCAGACTGTCCACTTCACTGTTTCTTCTTGATTTTTTTTAAGGTAATTTATTCACTATTTTACCTCTCATTTTTACATTAAATTTGTAAATGTTTGCCACTGTTCTTCACTGGGAATTTTAACATTCTTTAGCTTTGTAAAATTTTCATCTGCCTCTGTGTATTTAGCAAAATTGGGTTTGAACACAAAAATATGTTTGATCTCATGTTGTAGAAAGAAAAAATATTCAAAGTGCTAAAGGAGGACTTTTCCTGTAGGAGTGAAGTGTGGCAATGGTTTGTTGAATTGCTTCTTGGAAAATTCCCTAATTTTCTTATCATAATCTTTCTGGGGCATCAGTTTTTCATTGAAGACATGAATGTGTGGCAAGTCCTTCTGTATTAAGTTTGTATATTTCACCATAAACTTTGTTATGGCAATGTTCATTGATTCACACTTCTCTTCCAGGTAGTTCATAAAATTTTTCTTTGTTACCGCCTTTTTAATCTGTAAAATGGTCTCTGTTCTATCCAATATTTGTATTTCTTCCAATTCTACTCTATTCTTGCTATTCAGGAATGTGATGAGTTTTAAAGCCTAAGCTGCCTTATCAGTTAATTCATCCTTGGTCTTCTGAATCTCTGCTTGAGCTGCTAACAATAAGTCTCTCTGCTCATATATAATATGAATTGAAGGCCATTGAGTGTGAATGGCTTCAATTATGTTTTTCCATAGATGATTCTTGACAAATGAAATTTGTTCAATGAATGTTAGCTCTTTTTGTAAGCCCTTGATTTGTTCCCTAAGTCTAATTACCTTATGCTCATGGGTTTTAGCATTTATTTGAGCTAACTTATTTGTGGCTTCAATATTTTCAATCATTTTCTTTAGGCTATTGATTTCATTAGTTTTCAAGGACATTTCCTCCATATCCTTAACAATTTGACCTGCTCCATCTATTGAACCTGTGTTTTAGAAGAATCTATGTTTGAAGTAGTAGTTGAACTCACTGGCACTACAGTTTCCAGTGGTTCCTTTGGTGCTAGCTTTTCTCCTAATGTGGAAGCCACTACTGTGGTAATCACTAGTATAACTGAAGGAATGATAGGAGTGTTAGTTTCTTTCACAGTTTCTTTCTCTTGGACAAGCTGGCCCATTTGGGATTCCATTTCTTTGATTTGAGCAGTTAGTTTGAGGATGAGCTTCATCATATCTTCTTTTTCACTTTGCTCTTGAAGGATTTCTTTAGTTTGTGGATGCTCACTTTGAGGAAGCTTAAGTTGTTTCCTCAAAGCTGCAATATCATCATTATTTTTCTTAATCAAAAATTCTTCTGCTTGAACATTTGAAGGATCATATCCCACCTGTAAAATCAAATCCTCTAATGCTTTAATCCTTAGGTCATTTGCATACAAAGATCCTTTGTCTAGCTTCATTTCATCTTGCATGTTAAGAATAGTATTCTGCAACTTGGTAGCACTCATTGCCTTTGTCACCACAGTTGAATACAACATTTCAGAGCTATGTCTGTGGAATTCAATTTGGTCTAGCTCATGAACATTTTCAGTGTCTACTTCAAACTCCACCTTTTTATAAACTGCCACTATCTTTGGTGCTGAAGTAGTTGGTTGTAAAAATGACATAATCATTTTTTTTGTAAAATAGTCAAAGGCTGTCAGTAGCCTATTTTGATTCCCTGGTTTTTGCTTGAGGAATTGAGAATATATCTCTGATTTAATTTCCTCATTCTTCTGCTTTATCTGTTTATATTTTTGCTTGATATCTAAGTCTTTTTCCTCAGCTGTCTTTGAGGAGGAGGCATCCATATTTTTTGGCTTTTCAATGATTTGAGTATCATGTTTACCTGTTGTTTGCTCTTTTTCAATCTCTGCAAGAGTTTCATTGATTATTATTGTAGCTTCATCATTATTTACCTCTGACTCATTTGTATCTTCAACATCAATTATCTTTTCTTTCCCATTTGAACTGAATTTAAGCCTTTTATTGTAAATCAATTTGAATTTTGTTTCTGTAGTTGTTTCAACTGTGTATGTTCCTTCTTCTCTGCTTCTTTTGGCTGAAGTCTCTGGCTGCTTTACAACTTCCAAGCCTTGTGTTGTAACCATTTTTCCTGCTGTCTCTGTATTAATTACTGTATCTATGAGTGTGTTTTCCATCCAATCTTATTGATTGGCAAACTTCTCAATCTCTGGTTTGGGCTCATGAATGAAGGGTGTAATTTTACATTTTACCCTTAAATTATTTAGCATCCCTTGAGGATCATAGTTCCATGGAAAAATTTCTTGAAATTTGAACTCTACTAGTCTCTTTGAGATTTCTTTTTCTGCCTCTCTGTTATTTATGATGAAAGGACCAACCTGATTCTTCAACTTGAATTGAGTCTTTTTCCTTACATCTAAGAAGTCGATAGAGTCAGAATTGAGAATCTGTCTTAAATATTCCAATGCAAAAATTCTCATGTTCATGTATTTTGGCAACTTATAAGGTAACAAGTTGGATCCAAAAATTCTTATCTCTGTATGCTTTTCATAAAGAAACCAGTCTCCCATTTTATTCTTTTCTGATAGTTGTAAGATCCTTTTCATTTCTTCATTGACTCTGGGCCGCTCTGCTTTGTACAAAATGTTCATTGCTAGATGGAGGAAAATGTATGAAAAATCTATATAAGTGAATTCACTATTCTCTTTCCTTAACAAGTCCAGAAGACAATAGATAAAGGCTTACCCTCCAAGTCCATCTTTTGCAATGCAATTGGAAAATTATCATCTTGGAAGAATAAAAACATGTGAAACAAGTAGGAAGAGTATCTGAAAACCCCTTCAGTGGGTAGTTTGGTCAGCTGATGATGAATACTGTCTGCTATGAATCTAGCATAATCAAAATTTAGTGTTGGAGGTTGGCCTGGAGATAAGGTGGATAGAAAGCCAAGAATGGATTCATCACTGAATCCATTTGTAAAGTATCGCAATATAAAAGATAGCATTGAAATAATATGCCTAGACCCTTTAGGAAATTTGGCAGTGGAATAAGGAGGGTTCAACTTAGGAATGTCAACATGGGAAGGCAAAAAGTCTCGAAATATCATAAAATTCTTAGGGAAATCTAGGCTTAAGGACAACTAGGTCAAAAATTCTATAGATAGGGGGACTGATTGAGGATCATACTATAATTGTAGCATTTGATTTATGGACTCTATTGTAATAGTAAAAAGGATTTCTCGGTCTGCATTAACAATGGCCCTTTGTTCTGGTTCATAATGCTTTTGGCACAGTCTAACCAGGTCTTATCCAGGATGGGTCAAAGGAACTACATATTTGGGCAAATGAGTCTCCCAAATAGGCATTTCATCTTTGTCCAAGTACTTATCATAGCACCAATTATGTATTTCTAAAAGGCTAAATTCTACACAGGGTCAACAATCTTATAGTCCATATCAGTCAATGGAAGGGTTTCTTTAGTAGCTATAGGTGGCTGGAGAGGATTTATTGATACAGTGGATTTAGCAGTGAGGGCTGGAGTAGATTTGATAGCTTTAGGTGTTACAGATTTAGGAGGTTTGGATCATCCAGGCTTGGTTGGTTTAGAAACTCTAGGTTTAGCTATGATCTACTCTTTGGTCATTTTGGACTAACTACTGCAAGCTTAAATTGTTTACAGGAGTGAATTTTCTTTTTCAGAGGATATAAATTGGAATAAGACAGAAAAAGAGGGTTTCTTGAATATATTGACTGCAAATAGGGGTTTTTAGGATATCTGAAGGCTTTAAACCATTTTCTGTATGTGAAATTAATCTTCAGAGGTCACAAATTGAGGAAATTGGCTAAAAAAAGTGGTTCTTTCGAAATCTGAACTTTCTGGGAAAAATTGGCCAGGGTTTGGCCTCTTTTTCGGGCTTTTTTAGGAACTTGGCTTGGAAAAACCCTTAATTGCAGGTATGGTTTAATTATTCTTGGTCTAAACTTTGAAATTGCAAGTTTTGATTGTCGAAAAATACCTTTAGACGTAGGTATTTGGTAGCTTGAAGGGTTCTTTAGGAAGTTGCGGTTGAATTTGAAGTCTGGTCCAGATTACTGGATCAAGAAACCACTCCTGGTCAATCTTTAAGGGTTGAATTCGTGAATTTTGGGTATAAGCTGACAAATTGGGGCAAAAAGTTATTACATAGTCAAACATAGCTCTTTTACAGTCCGGAATGCACAAATAAGCATTAAAGTGATATAACAAAGGTTTTAAAATTTGATTTTTAATTATCATCAATGCATTAAATGCAGGTCTTATCAAATGGCAGGAGCGGTTTGGATTTTCAAATGCAAAACCGGAAGCAGTTTTCGCATTGGGTTTAGGCATTAAGTGGTTTTTTCTGGAACGAATGCGATCCTATGAGAGGATGCCACATCACAGGAGGCGGAAATAATGAAACAACCCATTTCGCGTCTGTTTGGGCTTTGGGCGGACAATTAGCTTATGGGCGCGATATTGATTTTGTGCCGTCATATCTGTTGAAAGGAAGCGAATGGCCACGATTTGCTTGGGAGAGGAGGTCAAAAATATGGTGGGACCGGGATTTAAATGGGTGCTGACGGTTAAAACATGGTTAAAAACCTTTATAACATATGAACTTTATTAAAGGTTCTATATATGCAAAATCAGGATATATATATGGTTAAAAAAGTGTTGAATAATGATATTTTTATATATAAAAGAGTTTTATATACAAAGGTGGAGACACATGAGGAGGGGTTGTAGGTTTAACTACAGTTTAACCTATGTAAAGGTAGGGGCTTTACATAGCGGGGATAGGGTTATAAAATGAAAAGGGAAAAGCTTAAGTTTTGTTACATTTTAACCTTAGCCTTAGGTTAAAAAGGTGATTTTGCTTGCTTAGAGGCGGATATGTGCGAGAGTTTCAAAGCCTTTTCAACCTTTTAAAGTGATAAAACATCTTTCATGACATGGGCTAAAATGGTATGAGCGAGGTAAATGTATTTTATTGCAAAATACATAGGATAAGCTTAAATACACATCTTTGTGCTATTTTTTATTATATAGCTTTTAGACTTGTTTGAAGGGTCTAATAACCATAGGGGGTGAGGTATTTAATTAAAATTAGTTTTAGACTAAAGGGGGTATTATTTGGGTTTTTAATTTAGCATGCGCATATTAACTTTGGTCTAAAAAATTTATAATAGTGGGTTTTAGGGGGTATTTTAGATAAAGGGAATTATATAGATAGGATAAGGTATTTTTTAGGGAATTAATAGCATAAGTTAAAATTTAATATGACAAGGGGAGATGGAATATAAAAAAATATACTAAATGACCAAGTAGATTGAATATATAAAAGCATAGCTTATTATTTCATCATTTCATCAATTTAATTAGGATAGACTGTTTTTTGAGGGTTTTTGTATTTTTTATGAATGAAGGAAGTTAATTAAATGGGATTTTAAGCTTCATTAAGTAAGAAGGATTCTTTACTTATGAAGATGAATTAAATGTATGAATGAGGGATAAATAATGGAAAAGGGGATTTTATCATAAGAATTCAACGTTTTCCACTATCCAGTCATCGAGCCTTGGGTCCGGTCCCAACAAAAGTAGAGAAATGCTCTGAGCCTCTTTAACTAGAAGTATAGAATATTGAATACCTACAGGGGGAGGGAAATTAGTGATTTTTTCCTAGTGATGAATATTACATGACTTTTCCCACTTCTTTCTACCTACCCAACATTACTCTAACTTTTTTTTTCCCTTTTAGCAGGTGCATTTAAGCTTGCTACCTTGAAACATTTATTCTTTTGAAAACATAAACTATCTAATTCTACCTTATTTCATTCGAGGGCTTAGATTTAACTGATGAAATCCTCATAATTTTCTACCTATCTACTGATTTGTCAGGGTTAAATTGTCTCACAAAACTTTATTCACTATCTAAAACATGGAAATTGAAAACATGACAAGTCAAGTTTAAATAGTTTAACTCATCATGGACTATGGCATTTATTGACACTTTGCCATAATCATTTGCAAAAAGTGAAAATTAGTGGCATTTGGACTTGCACACTTTCATATCTTATTTTGATCTTTTTTCTTTTGGGGTCTATATTTTTTAAGTCCTTTGATCTTTCTTTTAGGACTTTTTACCCTCTTTTTGATTTTTTGATTTTTTATTTTTTTCAAAATATGGGAAAACAACTTACAGAAAGCAAGGTATGTACATATTTTACAAGACTATCAATAGTAAATTCAAAATTATGAATCTTATATTTATAGGACCCTAACACTTACAAAAGAAAAAATTCCATGAATCCCACTATATTGACATTACTTTATCATGTTGGTTCTCTATAGAGAATGGTTGGTGATGCAAACCCATTTAGAAGCCCAAAGTCCATGACATGCATATATATGGATAGATACCTTCTCAGATCCTAATAATCACCCTGAAGATGTACCAACAACCTGAAGTCATAATTCCAAACTACCAATAAATGAAACCCTTAACCCAGATCTACCAGTCTTCCCAAAGACTAGTCTAGCCTAAATTCTAGTAGAGAACCCATTACATTGCCATATTCCATAGCTTGAAGACTAACTTAACCTAAATTATGGCTGATAACCCATTGCATTTCCATATCATTTAGCTTCCCTTTATGCAGTTCTAGTCCCATATAAAATTATAGTTTCTAAATCAATCAAACCAAAAAAATTAAATACATAGAACATTGATTGGAACAATGGTACATTCTCACCCATTAAACACCTCCAAATCCAAACCACTTACATTAGCAACATAAAAAAGAGTCAATTTCTCCACTGTTGAATTGTGTTTATGTTGTATCACTAGTTCTCTTGTGTTTGAGGAGTGATTTAGCATATGCCCATATTTATCTATGCTCATCCATAGGAAATGGTTGGGATTAATGTTGAAAAATACAAGAATAATGGTTTTTCCTAACTTTACCATCAAAAGGATTTCATTTAAGCACCATTTCATTCCACATAGTGGGGGAGAAAATTTAAATATGGGCAGAACACACCATCCTTGTACCAGAATCCATTATATCATACTCAAGTTCCTTTTTTTTTTACGTTATACTGGTCGATGCTTCTCAAATTAGTAGTTATATGTTGAAAGCACCTTTAAATTAACCTAGGTTGGCTTGCTCCTGCGATGTCCCACTCCTATACTAAGTATGAATGTCGGCCTTACTTGCAATTTTGGAATAAAAATAAGGCATTAGTTCACTCCCTTCTATAGAATATAGTTAACAATGCAAGGCACTTGAAAACTGACACATGATTAGTGTTTCATAGTGTAAATACAATCTCTCCCTTCCCACCCTTTATCAACTGGATTCCATCATTTCTGATTAGTGAAAATGATGTTGATATAGTATAGAATGGTGGCCTGCCAAGAAAGGTCTGCCATCAAGATGAAGGTTATGGTACCCCTGAAAACCTCGAGACATTAACGAGTTTATGAAGACAAAAATTAATCAATTTGTATTTCCTTATTACTCCTTGAAACATGTGTAAAATTGTCAGTCGCTTCAACTTATTAGCATTGACAAAATGGAAGTAGGGATTGGCTAGGTGATTGGATGTAAATTAACGCGTGGAAGCGCATCTATTTCCAAGGAAAAATTGGTCCCCTTAACTTTACACTAATATAATATATTAAAGGTCATGGTTAAAGTTATATCATGCATGTGACTGTGTCAAATATGTTTTTCCACATGTTAATTACATGATATACTATATAACGTTATATCATGCATGTGACTGTGTGAGATATACTATATATGGCATATGGTAGAGGCTACCAGCTTGTGAGAATGTTGACGAGTGAATTTGTATTTTGCTATTGTTTTATGCAGTTAAAAATTGATTTCTCTATTTGGTTCTACTTTATTTATCTTGACTCTTTCTCACTTTTTAGGATGTCGTTGTTCCATAGCTAATTGATTACCCATAACCCTCCTAGAATATAGAAAAGGTTTTCCAGATTTAAATTTATCCATGTAAATTTGTCCATCAAGGTTGGGAAGGCTCAATGTTATTGGCTAGTCCTTGTGTTTGTCAATCAAACACATGTCTAGAGGCTTAGATGGGGGTAGGATAAACACACTATAAAAGATCTAATGCTAATTGTGAAGGCTAAAAGGGAACCTTGAATATATTACAGATAGGTGGCTGGGTCTACTCCTTTAGGGTTTGGTTATGACTCTGGTTCTAGACCTATATTTCTCTAGAGCAGTTGTTGAATCAATTGTTGGTTTACCTTTAATATTTGTATCTTTGTTACTAGAGGTGTGACAACAGGTGAACACACTTCACTGGAATGCCAATAAGTGAACACACTTACCTAACTGGAATACCACGTTCAAAAGTATTTTTTATAATTTTATATATGTTATTATTAATTTTATTAGGCCGATAAGCCTTTCTTTTGAATCATTTGACCTGGGGTTTTCATCTACATATTTTGTTTAAGTGTGACATCAGTCCATAATCTCTAGGCCTGACACCTGTCCGCAACTATTACTAAGCATATTTTTTGCAATTTAACTACACTTTCAACATGGTTTTCTGCACCATCATGCACGAACCATAAAAAAACTCTTACATTCCCCAAAGAGTTTGCATCTAAGGCTCACAATGCCGCGTCACTGAAATATGCATTGACCTCCAACTTGGAACATGGATTCCAAAACATAGCAGATTTTAATACGTATTCAAACTCAGGCTTATAAGACCAGATAATTAATAGGTATCTTCCTTTTCCTGCAATAGCCAGATCCACATCTAATATTTCTAGCCTCAGCAATAGCACTACTTAGGATTATGGTGTTTTTTTTCCTCAAGAGAGTTGCTCTATCTCTACTTCTTGCACTGGCATTGAATCAAGTGTCCATATGATCAAGGAAGATTTGGAAATGTTGGTTGAAGAAAATTATCATAGTATATACCCTCAAGTTACCACAATCTCACCAAAACCGGTCAAGAGATCACTAATACAAATCAATCTTGGATGCCTCATGGTTTCTTCAGCAATACCTTGAGGAATTTTCTTGTCTCCACCCTTCTATCGAAGGCTTCTAGAGATTAAACCACCTCCATGCCCAACCCTTACGAATTTTCCTGAGACCACCTCACTAGGTTCCAAAACCTTCCGATAATCCAAAGCTCAAACAAGAAAAGAATCCCATCAAACCATGGCTATTCAGAAATGGCAAGGCAAGGATGAACCATTTTCACACGAGGAAAATGTAGAAATTCTATGTAGATTCAAAACTGCTCATGTAATGTACTAAAACACAAGACTCAAATCTACTCTACTTATCTGCAGAATTCAATCCATGATAAAGAATACAAATAATAAACATGCATCAAGATTTATCAAACATACACATAGATTTATATAGGGCAAAGAAATTTCTCAAAACCCCTTCCTATCTGTATTGCATTAATAAAAAAATATAGAAGAAGTACAATGCTTTCTCAAGCCTTAGAAACCTCTACACCTGTATAGTCTATCTCATTGCCTCACAGATTTATTCTGGCCAACACTTGACCAATTAATCATCCTACCAAGGGAAATTCCTCAATCTGGATTGCGCAATTCCCTTAGGCCAATCTCTAACTACATGCACCACTTGTACAACTTGGAATAGTTTACAATTGATAGTACACTTCGCTTGAACTTCAATCTCAACTGGGAAAATCAAATTCTTTGCATGCATCAGTTATTCTAGGATGATTTATTAGTTAGCTGGTTGATCATTGAGTTGTGACTAACAACACACCCATTACTAGACCTTCCACTATTCCTCTAGTAATTAGAACTAGTTTAACTAACAATAACTCAATTTAATTGAAACAGATTGTTAGAATTTATCAATCAATCATATTGAACTAAAATCAAGAGCTTCCAAATTGAATTAATTGAGTTAACTGAGTGACAAGTGCCATGTCACCACATTTAACTACCTCCTAGTATTTTGCTAAAATTGAATTTCAAATTTTAATCTAGTTTGACCAAGGCAAAGTCAAAACTAGATTTTCTTGCTACATATTCAACACTCCCTCTTAGGAAGAAAGGGATTATCAAATACCTCAATCCTACCTCT
The DNA here is from genome assembly GCA_034641835.2 of Pinus albicaulis. NCBI lineage: Eukaryota > Viridiplantae > Streptophyta > Pinopsida > Pinales > Pinaceae > Pinus > Pinus albicaulis. The sequence goes on from CM076571.1 coordinate 565,465,805, forward strand.
ATGGAACTCGAATTTTCCTCTTGACAAAGCCTTTTTTCAAAATATATGCATCTTGTTCCTTTGTAGGAATGTACTCCAACAACATAATTTTCATCTACACACAATCCCGTAGATGGTGATACCTGATATCGATATGCTTGGATTGATCATGAAATACAGGATTCTTAGAGAGTTTTGATACAACTTTGATTATCATAATAAATCATAGTAGGATCCATCATCTGACCAAATAACCCAACAAGAGTCTTTCTCATCCAAATTGTCTCACATGCTACCTAAATTGCATCCATGTACTTTTCTTCTGCTGAGTTGAGTGCTCTCTGCTTCTTGTTGTACCAAGAAATCATTGCTAGACCAACACTGAAAATTCCTCCTGATGTTATCTTCTTTTTTGATGGACTCCCAACCTAATCTGCATCTTTGAATCCTTTCAACTTCACTCACTCTATCCATCTATACCAAATACCAAACTAAGTAGTGCCTCTGAGGTATCTCAACACATGCTTTGCTGCCTTCCAATATAGTTTGGTTGGCTTAACCATTTCTTGACTAAGCTGATTAACGACATAACACATGCTTGGTTGTGTATTCACCAAATACATATGTGAACCCACAAGCTTCCTGTAAATGGTAGGTTCCACTTCCTCACCTGAAGTGGCATCCTCCTTCCTCCAACTTCTTGCTAAAGGAGTGTCCATGGGTTTGCTACTCTCTAGGCAGAACTTCTTTAATATCACGTTGGCATAATTTCCTTAAGAGACAACCAATTCCCCACCTCCTTCCCATGCTTCCAAACCAAAGAAATAATGTATGAGTCCCATGTCCTTCATCTCAAATTCTCTTGCGAGATCGTCTTTTCAAGCACTGATCAACTTCTCATCACCAGCCAAAATTAAATCATTGACATATAACACAATAACAAATAATTTACCTTCAACAAGAATATGATAAAGGGTTGCATCTTCTTCACTTTTGGTGAAGCCCAACCTGGTTAGCTAATTGTCGATCTTGGTGTACTAAGGGCGGGGTGCTTGCTTCAATACATACAATGCTCTCTTGAGTTGCACACATGCTACTCTCTATCAATTGTCTCAAAACCTTCTCGTTGTTTAATGTACACCTCCTCCTCAATAAATCCATTGAGGAATGTTGTCTTCACATCCATCTGGCGGATCTTCCATTCCATCTACGATCCAAGTGATAGAATTGAGCCGATGGAAGAGTACCTTGATACTGGAGCAAAGGTCTCCTCATAGTCAATTCTCTCCACCTGAGATAACCCCTTGGCAACAAATTTGGCCTTGTGTTTCTCTATGCTTATGTCTACTATTTGTTTTACCTTGTAAATCCATCTTGAACCCACCACTGATTTGTCCTCTGGTCTTGGGACCACTTCCCAAACATTGTTTCTGATAATGGAATCATATTCCTCTACCATAACATCAACCCATATTGGTTTCTCTATAGCTTCCTTGAATAAGGATGGCTCAAAGCCTACAAGTTCACTCATCAGAGTCATGTAGCCAGTGTACCGATCTAGTGACCTCCTCTGCCTGCATTGTGATGTGGGTGCTCCCATATTCTCTCTAGCATCATGCAATAATTTTTCAGCTTCCCCAGTTTGCTTCCTTCCTTCTATGTATGTCTCTGCTTGAGTGGATGTCTTCACTCTCTGCTCCTCTTCTTGTGGATTCTCCACAACTTCCTAAGGTTCTTCCTTTGGAGTTAAAATATAGATCTGAATGCAACTAATGTAGAAATTATATGCACTAAGCATGCATATGTCAAAGATCCACCTATTCTCACACTATTTAACTTTATGCAAGATACTGAAGATATTCCACTTGTTAATCTTTTGCGGAAAATTAATTGCACACACATGTGAAGTGTAAACAAAAATTATCAATCGCACATAACATAGTTTTTAACTGGGAAAGCCTGAAGCTGAAAACCCCAACTATATATTATGTAACATGGAGATCATATGACAATCTCATACAAACATACAAAGCTTATCACAAGCTCTTAGTACAGTACAATCGTCATACACTAATTAGGCCCAATCTTGCAAATCCATGCACCGATCTATGCCACCTGCTAGCCTGCCTCCACTGCGCAATCTCTGCTGAAGAATAGCTCTGAACAAATTCGAATCACTCCATCCTTGATTGTGCAATCCTCATTGGCATCTCCAATGAGTGTGTGATGCAATCAATGCATCACTATAGTCACAACAGATAGTCTATCTTGCCCTTTCACCTATCTCTCCACTGGTCTCCACTAAAACTACCATGCACTGTAGTTAATTGCTATATTGTTCAGTTGATTAATGAGTTATTATTTATGAATTAATTAACTAATTAATTCACTCCACTCTCACTAGTGTATCATTCAGTTAGACTGGATACAACTAGCTCAACTGATTCTAACTGAGTTAAACTGAATACAACTCCATAACTACTTCCTCCAACTGTGTCATAACTCTGCCACTTGAGTTCTAACTGAGTCCTCCATGCATTAGCTCCAGTAAACCCTTAGGAATAGTGTAATTCTTTTTTTCAGCTGCTATGCCACATCTGTGCACTGAACTGAAGTGCTCCAAGAGAATAAGTTGTTGTTTAGAGTCTGATTATTATTAAGAGCTAATAATAATTGACATGCATCTATTTTTAGATCGACGATCTATAAATAGACTTCGCCCAATATTCTAAAAATAGAATTTCATCTATTTTTCCAACTTTATCAACCATCCACAAATAGCATCCTGCAACTTCTGAAATATGATCGTCATGTCTAAAAATAGACATAGTCTAAAAATAGACTTGTGCCAAAAATAGCTTGTGGGCCCACTTAATGAAGGCGACTCTTTTCACTAAGCTCATCATCTTGTTGAATCTCAACACTCCCTCTCAACAAGATAGGGATTATCCTTCACCCCGATCCTGCCTCTATGGTATTCAAATTTGCTCCTGGTGAGTGCCTTCATTAGAATATCTACATCCTAATCCTCCGTAGGAATATACTGAAGCAACATGACCTTCCGCTACACACAATATCTGATATGATGATACCGGATATCAATATGTTTAGATCTATCATGAAACACAGGATTAACCGAGAGTTTAATGCAACTCTGATTATCACAATGAATCACCGTGGGATCTAAATGTGAACCGAACAAACCAACCAGAATATTCCTCATCTAGAAAGCCTCACATGCAGCTAAACTTGTTGCCATGTATTCTGCTTCCGCTGAACTGAGTGCGATAGATCTTTGTTTCCTATTGTACCAAGAAACTGCCGTAGATCCTATACTGAAAATCCCTCCTGATGTGCTCTTTCTGTCTGTTGGGCTTCCTGCCCAATCTGCATCCGTGAAGCCATGCAACTTCACCTCATTCGTCTGTCTGTACCATAAACCATATCCAGATGTGCCCCTGAGATATCTCACGACATGCTTGTTTGCCTTCCAAAAGAGCTTGGTAGGCTTAACCATCGCTTGTGAAAGTTGGTTCACCACATAGCATATGTCCGGTCTTGTATTGAATAAATACATGAGTGAACCCACCAACTGTCGATAAACAGTGGCATCCACTACCTCTGCCGATGTAGCATCCTCTTTCTTCCAATTTCTTAGAAGAGGAGTGTCGATAGGTTTGCAACCTTGCATGTGAAACTTCTCCAGTATCTCTCGGGCATACTTGCCTTGAGACAAAAACAGTTCACCTTCCTGCTGCCATATTTCCAATCCAAGGAAATAATGAAGGAGGCCCAAATCCTTCATCTCAAACTCCTTTGCAAGATCAACCTTGCATGAGTGTATCAACTGCTCATCACCTGTTAGTATTAAATCATCAACATAAAGTACAATGATTAAAATCTTACCCTCAACCACAATCTAGTACAGGTTTGCATCTGCCTCACTCTTGGTGAAGCCAAGTCCAGTGAAATAGCTGTCAATTCGAGTGTACCAAGCATGGGGTGCTTATTTAAGCCCATACAACGCTCTTTTGAGCCTGCACACATGCAACTCACTGCTGAAGATCTCAAATCCTTCAGGCTGCTCAATGTACACCTCTTCTTCAATGATCCCATTAAGGAATGCAGTCTTCACATCCATCTGATGAATGTGCCAACCCATCTGCGCTGAGAGAGCAAGGCTGGTCTGTATGGAAGAATACCGTGCGATAGGTGCAAAGGTTTCTTCATAGTAAATCCCCTCAATCTGTGAGAAGCCCCAGGCAACAAATCTTGCCTTATACTTCTCGACACTCCCATCAGCAGCTTGCTTTACCTTGTAGATCCATCTTGATCCTACAACTGATTTTCCCACCAGCCTTGGAACAATCTCCCAAGCACTGTTTCTGACAATGGAGTCATACTCCTCCACCATGGCATGTACCCATGTGGGCACCTACACTGCTTCTACGAAAGAAGATGGCTCTGTCACGATACACTTTCTCATAAGAGCCATGTATCCAATATATCGGTCAGGTGACTGTCTCTGTCTACGCTGTGATGTAGGGACTCCTACATTTTGTGCCACATCAAGCTTCAGTTTCTTAGCTTCTGTGGTACACTTTCTGCCTTGTATGATGTTTGGTTCTGCATGAGTGGACTCCTCCCCTCCATGAATCTCCTCCTGTGGCTGATCCACATCCAGAGGCTCATCTTTGGGAACAAGAAGTTCCTCTTCTGCATGCAAGTGTGGCTCCCTCTCAAGCGACAACTTCATGGCTTTCTCCTCATTGAATTTTATATCTCGTCACACAACAGTCATCCGACTGTTTAGCAAATACACACGATAGATATGGGGTGTTTTTGTGTACCCCACAAATATCCCAACTTCTGCAGTCGGCTCCAGCTTCTTCCTGGCGTCCTTCGTCACATGAATGTAAACATGTGAGCCAAAAATCTTCAAATGAGAAATATCAGCATTCTTACCAGAAAATGCTTCTTCGGGTGTACTCATGCCAAGTACTCTATGAGGACAACAGTTTTTCACATAAACCGCAGTGTTGCATGCTTCCACCCACAAGTGCATCGGTAGGCCCTGGTCACGCAGCATCGCTCGTGCAGCACCCACGATCGTTCTATTCTTTCTCTCCGCGACCCCATTCTGCTGTGGGTTATGAGGCGCTATGAGTTCTCTTCGAATTCATTCTTTGCTACAGAAGTCTTTGAATTCACCCGAGATGTATTCACCATCATTATCACTCTATAGAGCTTTTGCCTGCTTCCCCGACTCCTTCTCCACCAATGCCTTGAACTCACAGAACTTTGAGAACGTTTCACTCTTATTTTTCATGAAGAAGATCCAGCATCTATGAGAATAATTATCAACAAATATCACATAATACCTATGTTTTCTATTCAAGCAACCGAGAATGGTCCACCCACGTCTGTGTGAATTCTCTCCAGGATCACCAAAGCATGGTTCTCCTTCTCATGAAAGGTGGTCTTCACAAAATTACCCATTGTACATCCTTTGCACTGATCTGAATGAGCAATCGTACCCTTGGGAAGTCCAGTAGAAATTTGCTGCAAAATCTTCAAAGCGCAATGGTGAAGATGGCCCAATCTCCTGTGCCATAATTCGCCCTCATCCCGGCTCACCACTTCTTCTGCTTTTCCCACCATTGCAGCGCAGCCATCTACCTCTAGCTTGTAGATATTCTTAATTCGAACCCCTATCTTCTTGGTTTGACCCATTGTTTTATGTCAAAGGAAGGCTTTTCCCTCACTGAAAACAACATCATAACCTCTATCTTCCAGCATTGCGACCGAGACCAAGTTCTTCTTGAGACCTGGAACATGCATGAAATTCTTCAACAAGAATGGATTACCGGACTCCCTCTCAAAGGTAATGGTCCCAATGCCAATCGAACTATATCGACCATCGTCGCCCACTCTATATGCATCTGTAGGTCCTTTTCCTCCAAGTCACTAAACAACTCTTTGTCTCTCGTCATATGGAAAGACGCACCACTGTCAATATACCACATCGATCCCATGTAGCTTGAAACCAAGAATGAAATCAAGTAAAATTCCAACTCAAATTGCGAGGCTAAGGCCTCTCCAGCTGCAAATCTAGCAGCCTTCTTATTCTTCTTCTTCTGTGGACAGTTAGTGGCGAAATGTCCATGCTCGTGACAGTGAAAGCACTTCACTTTGGACAAGTCCTGATTCTTGCCTTTAGCACCGGATTTTGAAGAAGATTTCTTCCCCTTCCCTTTCCTTTCTTTGGTAGCCAAAGCGCAATTCTCTTCATCTTCATTCTTCGATGAAAATCCATCCCTGGTACCCCGCCTTATCTCCTCCTGCACAAGATCCGACCAAAGTCACTCCCATCTCGGCAGTTTCTCCTGTCCATTGACAGAGTCTTCGTAGCTATGACAACTCTTCGGAAGCCCAAGGAGAGCCAAGCTCACCAAGTCTTCTTCATCAATAGTAACCCCCACACTTCCCAGCTCATCCCTGCAGTGGACAAACTTCGTGAGGTATTTTGGAATACTGTCGCCTTTCTCCATTTTTATTTTTTTGAGTTTGTCTTTAAGCACCAACTTCCTTTGGTCACTTCTGCTTTGGAACAAGTCTGTCAAAGCCTTCCACATTAAGAATGGAGTGGATTTCTCGTGAAGGTTGGACACAATATGGTCCTTCACACCTTCCAACAGAATCCTCCTCATTTTTGCAATCTTCTTTTGCCATACATCAAGTAATGTAGCATCGCTAGATCCTGGTTTAGGAACATCGCTATCGATGAACTCCTTCAGCCCATTATCCTCCAACACTGCCTCCATCCTATCCTTCCAGGCTATGTAATTCGAGCTCCCATCAAGGGCATACTCCAATCTCAACCCGTTGAAAGACATTTCAATGTATACTCGATTTCTATCTCAAGAATCTTTGTAGTAATGAACAGTCTAATAAACATAAACTCACTTCACAATTGCAATCTTCAATCAACAATGCTCTGATACCATGTAGAAATTATATGCACTAAGCATGCATATGTCCAAGATCCACCTTATCTCACACTTTTTAACTTTATGCAAGATACTGAATCTATTCCACATGTTAATCTTTTGTGGAAAATTAATTGCACACACATGTGAAGCATAAACAAAAATTATCAATTGCACATAACACAGTTTTTAACCGAGAAAGCCTGAAGCTGAAAACCCCAACTATATATTATGTAACATGGAGATCATATGAAAATCTCATACAAACATACAAAGCTTATCACAAGCTCTCAGTGCAGTACAATCGTCATACACTAATTAGGCCCAATCTTGCAAATCCATGCACCAATCTATGCCACCTGCTAGCCTGCCTGCACTGCGCAATCTCTGCTGAAGAATAGCTCTGAATGAATTCCAATTACTCCATCCTTGACTACGCAATCCTCATTGGCATCTCCACTGAGTGTGTGATGCAATCAATGCATCACTATAGTCACAACAAATAGTCTATCTTGCCCTTTCACCTATCTCTCCACTGGTCTCCACTGAAACTGCCATGCACTGTAGTTAACTGCTGTATTGTTCAATTGATTAATGAGTTATTATTTGTGAATTAATTAACTAATTAATTCACTCCACTCTCAATATTATATCAATCAGTTAGACTAGATACAATTAGCTCAACTGAGTCTAACTGAGTTAAACTAAATACAGCTCCATAACTACTTCTTCCAACCGTGTCATAACTCTGCCACTTCAGTTCTAACTGAGTCCTCCATGCATTAGCTCCAGTAAACCTTTAGGAATAGCGTAATTCCTTCTATCAGTTGATGTGCCACATTTTTTCACTGAACTGAAGTGCTCCAAGAGAATAAGTTGTTGTTTAGAGTCTGATTATTATTAAGAGCTAATAATAATCGACATGCATCTATTTTTAGATTGACGATCTATAAATAGACTTCGCCCAATATTCTAAAATAGAATTTCATCTATTTTTCCAACTTGATCAACCATCCACAAATAGCATCCTGCAACTTCTGAAATATGATCATCATGTCTAAAAATAGACATAGTCTAAAAATAGACTTGCGCCAAAAATAGCCTGCAGGCCCACTTAGTGAAGGCAACTCTTTTCACTAAGCTCATCATCTTGTTGAATCTCAACAACTAAAGCTCTCTCTCAAGATAATGTCTCATTGCCTTCTCCTTATCAAATTTCACATCCCTACGAACAACCATCGTCCTCTAAAATATTATTATAAATATTTTAGAATATTCCATAGAGATTATATCTCTACCATCTATTTGATAATTAAATTAAAATCATGAAAACTCAATTCCAAAATAAATATATAATCATTTTAATACAATATCATATTAAATACCATATAAACATTACAAAATCCATAATAATCTAAATAATCGATTTGCATGTCCACATTTCTGAATTGGTACTGATATCATTTTCAACAATAAATGTCCACGCTGACATTTTGTTTCCTCTAGATTTCTTCCGTGACTTTTGTTGTTTGAGGAGTTCATGATTATGTCGCATACTTTTCTCGGCTTTTGTAAAATTCCATCACATCTCGAGTCATATCATTAAGTTTTGATAAATGCTTAATATTGATGTGTGAACTACCTCGTTTGCTGCTAATAAATTCGGGCAAGCTTGGTATATGAATTGGTATAGCTTGGTATATTTTTATTTTTATTTTTCACAAAAGAAAAATATTCACTAGGGATTACAATGAATTTTAACTCCACTATTTTATGTATACCAAGGAAATGTGAAAAGTATTAATCAAAGTACCAGGAAAATAAAAGGGTAGATATTATGAGGATATATGATGGAGAAATTTCAATGGTAAATTTTTGAAATATTTTAAAATATGATTATAGAAATGAGTGAATACAAATATTTGATTTTAATTTTAATTTTTAAAATTTAAAGTCTATTTAATTTTTTAAAATATTTTAAAATTTGTAATCTAATTAATTTCAGTTGGAGAGATGACAAGAAGTTAAAAAAAAAATATTAATCTTAATCTAAATATGCAATTGATTTAATTTATTTTTCAGAATATTTTCAAACTTTTCAATTGAATTAATTTTAACCAAAAAAAATTAAAAAAAAGAAAAGAAACAAAAACAAAAAACACTCATAAAAATATTTTCCAAAATTTACAATTATTATTTTTTTTCAAAATGTTCCCAATATATATAATTAATTAATTTCAACATGTAAAAATATGCACACATGTTCGCTAGAATTAAAGTGACATGCTTGCCTATATTAAAGTTAGTTTAACGTAATCTTGAGGGGGGAATAGATTTAGTTTATAGAAAAGTGTTTTAATAGTCTTTGAAAGATTTATTTTTAAAAATAAATATTTAATAGTTTTTAAAAGATTTATTTTTAAAAATAAATTAAAAAATATTTCAAAGGCTTTGGAAAGATCTACTTATAATTGTGACCAAATGCTAAGGTTGTTTGGAAGAAAAATAAATAATAGTAAATATGAAATTTGGAACACTACCATTATCAGCGTAATTATAATTTATGGAATTTCAAAGGGTGTGTTTTATTATTAGTAATCGATACCTTAAACTTGTACTTATTTATGTAAATCTCATTATCTATTGGTAGAATGATGGTTATTATGGGATTGATGTTCTTTAGTTGTGGAAAGATGGCTATTATGGGATTGACGTCAGTTGCCACGGTCTAACTCTTTTTGGGTGATACCTTTTGTAAGTGTCATAGTGAATGCAAGTCTCGATATATTGCTAACCTCTCATTTTCACTTATTTGGGTGGAATTCTCCTTTGTTGTAGTATAGAATTTTACCATATCACATTGCTCTTTATTGGTGGGATTCAAGTTTGTTATAAAGCTCTCAGTGTTCATGTTTTTTGTGTTGTTTCTACATAACTCTGGGTCAAGTCCATCTTTTTAATTGGTCGTTGTACTTCCCTCGGCGACTTCAAAGATTTTGGATCTGGTGGGCATTTCTTTCAATTGCCCAGTGTTGGTATGCGGTGTGTGGTACCAAGGTACTTTCTCGGTGTGGTTTTGAATGGGATTTTTCCTCCTTTGGTCATTGTCCCCTCATAAGTCGCAATCCTTGTTACATTCAGGTATCCATGTATTCTAGGTCTCCGGTAAGCTGAAATGTTTTGAGGTTTTGGTTGTTAGGGGTTATAAAGTCCTCTATTATCACAGTCACTCAAACTTACTTAAAATGATTCGTGAGCGAAGATTTTTTGTCATTCTTCTAAGGTTATTATTCCTTCTTATTGTTACTTTTAACCTACTAGTTTCGTTTCTACAGGTGTCTCCTTATCCTATGGTCAATCATCTGGTCCCTCAGTTAGTTCAAGTGTTTTTTTTTGTCACTTATTGTCTGGTCCCTCAATTAGTTCAAGTGTTTCTTTTGTGTCTTGTTGGCAGGACTCCTGTGGCAGTGCCACCTCGGCATAGGCTTCCCAGCTACAGAGGAGGTGCTCCGGGGGCATCCTCTTCGAAACATCGTCGACTATTTGGTTTTGAATCAATGGAAATCCTTTTCGATGCGGCTCCCTTGAAGGTTTGAAAGGATATTCTGAATTTGTAAATAAGCAAGTTTGGGGATCACAAATACCATTCCAACTAAAAAATTGGTGGCAGTGCTGTCAAATGGGTTCCCAATGTTATTACTCTAGTAATTCTAAAGTTGTGAGATTTTTTATTTTTAGTCAAAGAATACTAAAGGTAACCACAAACCAACTTCAAACTCTGGGACCTAGCCTTCCTAGGGTTCAAAGAGGCTCTCTCTTTAAAATTTAACTTTGTTTTGATTTGTAAATATTAGGCTAGTTATGAATGTGCAGCTTTGGTTTGGTTTTGGTAGATTTGGTGGGAAAAATCACTTGAAAGGATGGATAGTGGGAAATATATTTGTCCATTGGGCTAAGGAGTCAAAATTAAGAAAACAGAACAGGGATCAAGGCCAAAAGGTTAAATGTTTTCAGGGCAAGATAGATAACCGTTGAAGATCTTGGAAAGTTGTTTTTATGAGGTGGTATGATTGGGATAAAGGGCAATTAAGAATCCTTTGATCCAAAAAAGGACGTAGTAGGAAGAGGTCAAACAAGAGAGGGAGAAATTAAGGATTCCCTACACTGGAAATTAGAGGAAAACATATAAATGATAACTAGTTAAAAACAGGGTGCTCTTAACAAATCCTATAGTAATACTCCTAGTTATTCATTTAGATTTAGAAAAAACATAGATGGATGCATGTAACAAAGAAAGATAAAAATGACATGTAAGGAAATGCTTCACTCCAAATAGATCATCACAGGAATCCTGAAGTATGATGCCAATTGGTTTGATCCAACCTGCTACTCGAAATTTGACACACAAAAGCTTTCAAGTCCAACAAGAAATGCATATAACAATCTCTAGCAATTCTATTCCACACAAAATACTTCTAAAGATGAAGTTTTTATACATAGTGCTTTACAAAATATCCTAGAATGCTTCTAGGAATTATCTAAGGCAAATAAAATATCTTTACAACAGAAATAGAGACAACCGCTTAACAAATCAGCAAGTTATCCTATTTATCCAAAATAAATAGAAACTGCTTTGAGGATAAGATGCATCTGGCTGCCTTGGTGTCCTCCTTGCTGGCTTTAGATATTTGAATTTGTTTTTGGAATCTGATCTACCGTGTCTAATACTCTTTCTCTGATTCTCTTTATTCACTGATACTCTCTAAACTCTGATACTCTTTAACCATAATCAAAAATTGTTTACTGCTGTAAAAAATATGTTTTGATTGTAAATCAACAAACAATTTTATGCTTCTTTCATCTATCTGTCTTTTATCCTTCATAATAAATTTGTGAGTGACTGCCAATCCTCATTTTTAGGAATTTGTATCTTTTTTAATATCCTGAAGTTTTCATCAGCTTCAGTGTATCTGGAAAAATTTGGCTTGATGACAAACAAGTGTCTTATCTCATGTTGTAAATAGAATAAGTCTTCAAAGCTTTTGAGTAAGACTTTTCCTGTTGAAATGCCTTGTCCTGGTGGTTTATTTACTTGTTCTTTTGCAAACTCTCTAATCTTCTTATCATAGTCATTCTGAGGCATCAATTTATCATTAATGACCATAATGTCAGGCAGTCCTTTTTGCGTCAAATTTGTAAACTTAACCATAAACCTGGTTATGGCAGTATTCATACTCTCACACTTTTCTTCCAGTTGCCTTATCAGATTCTTCTTTGTAGTAAATTTTCTAATTTCTAGGATAGTTTCAGTCCTATCAGTAACCTTGAGTTCTTCTAAATCTTGTCTGTTTTTACTGTTAAGGAATGTGATCAGCTTTAAAGCTTGCTCTGGTTTATCAGCCAGGTAATTTTTGAATAGAGAGAGTTATTGCTAAAATCCCAAGTAGAAATTCAAAAGACTCAAAGTGAACGTGAGGGCCATACATCATGATGGCTTCAATGACATTATTCCAAAGATGATTTTTGATATATGATATTTGTTCCTTCAATGTCAATCCTTCTGCAATTACTTCAACTCTTCATTTAGTCTGATGGCATTTTGTTCATGTGTCTTTGCATTTATCTGAGCCATTTTATTTGACTTCTTAAGATTTTCTACCACCTGTTTCAATCTGCTGATTTCATTTGTCTTTAGAGACATTTCCTCCATAGCTTTCACCAATTTGCTGGCTTCATCTGTATGTGAACTGCTGTTGTAGATGATTCAGTAGCTGAGGTTGTGGAAGAAGTTACTGGTACTGTAGTAGCCAGTGGTTCTTTGGGTGCCAAGTTTTCAGCTAAAGTTCAAGGCATTGTTGTAGTGATTACAGGAATAACTGTAGGAATCTCTAGTACTTTCACTATTTCCTTTTCATGGACAAGCTTGTCCATCTGAATCTCCATCTCCTTAATTTGAGATGTAAACTGAAAAACCAAATTCATCATGTCATGTTTTTCTTTCTGTCCTTCTATTATTTCTTTTGTTTGAGGATGTTCACTTTGAGGAAGTTTGAGCTGTTTCCTTAAAGCTACTATATCTTCATTTTTCTTCTTCAATAATAACTCTACTGCTTTGATATTAGTAGGATCATATCCCACGTGCAAAACTAGTTCTTCTAAGGCTTTTATCCGAAGGTCCTTGGCATACAATGAGGCTTTGTCCATCTTCATTTGATCTTGCATATTGGAGATGGTGTTCTGGAGCTTCTGAGCACTCATGGATTTATTTTTGACAGTAGAGTATAGCATTTCTGAGGTCTGTCTATGGAAATCAATTTGATCAAGAGCATGGATCTTATCTGTCTGGACTTCCAAATCAACTTTCTTATAATCTGCCACTGTCTTTGGAGATTTGAGTGTGGGCTGCAACACTGACATGATTAGTTTTTTATCTGAATAATCAAATGCAGAAAGGAGCCTGTTTTGCACACTTGGAGTCTGTTTGAGATATTGAGAATAAATATTGTTTTTTATCTCCTCATTCTTCAGCTTGATTTGTTTATATTTTTCTTTGATATCCAAATCTTTTTCCTCAGCTGCCTATGAGGAAGAGGCTTCCATGCTTTGTTGTCTTTCCATCAACTGTGTATCTTCATTTTTGACTTGTTCTTCATTTTGATTCTTAGTGGCTGGTTGATATATATTAACAGTAGCAACATCTGTTTCTTGCAAATTACTGTTGGTATCTATAAACTATGTTTCTTTCACCTCAATTGTCATATTTCCTTTACTTGTTGAATCTAACTTGGGCATTTTGTTATATATTATCTTGAATTTGGTTTCAGTTATAGTTTCTGCAACATAGGCTCCTTCTTCCCTTACTCTCTTAGTGGAATTTTCTGGCTGATTTGTAGTCTCTAAAGTATGACTAGTATTACTTTTGTTTACTACTTCTGTTAAAGTATTTTCAGTCCACTCAATCTGATTTGCAAATTTTTCTATCTCTGGTTTTTATTCATGGATGAATGTTGTTAACTTGAATTTAACCCTTAGCTTACTCAGGATCCCTTGTCGATCATAATTCCAAGGAAAAATTTCTTCCAATTTGAATTCCAATAACTTCTTTGCTGCTTCTTTCTCTGCATCCCTGTGATTGTAGATGAATGGCCCTATCTGATTCTTTAGTTTGAATTGAGTTTTCTTCTTAGTTGCCATGAAATTTATGGAATCAGAGTTTAGGATTTGCATGATATACTCCAAGACAAAGATCCTCATTGAAGGATGTTTGGGTAACTTGTAGGGTAACAAATTTGACCCAACAACTCTGATCTCAGTATGTTTTTCATATAAATACCAGTCACCAACTTTATTCTGCTCTGAAAACTGCAATATTTTTTTCATTTCTTCATTTATCCTTGGTTGCTCTGATTTTGTTAACATTTTGATCACTGGATGTAGGAATAACTCTGAAAATTATGCATAAGTAAAATCTGTACAATCTTTCCTGAGCAAATATGTCAAGAAAATGGTAGAAAGAGGATTTCCCTCTATGTCAAGCTTTTGGAGAGTAACTGAAAAATTATCTGAATGAAAGTATAAAAACATATGGAAAAGGAAGGAAGTATATCTGAACACTCCTTCAATTTTCAAATTGGTCAATTGATAATGAATATTATTTGCAAGGAAACCATCATAATCAAATATTACTTATGGGAGTTTCCCTGGGGAGAAAGTGGATAAGAATCCCAAGATGGACTCATCTGTGTCTTCATTAGTAAAATATCCTAAGATGAAGGAAAGCATGGAAATCACATGTCTTGAACCTTTTGGGAATTTGGTAGTAGAATATGGGGGATTTAGTTTAGGAATTTATGTTGGGTGTGGAGCTTGGTTATCTTGTTTATTTTGTATCACAACATTGGACCCCTGTACCTTAATGGGGCGGCAATGTCACCTGTAATTAAACACTACCTGGGGGGTCCTTGGGGGGGGGGGGGGGGGGGGGGTGCGACCTTATGAGCTCCCCCCCCCCCCCCTAGCGAGGGGTTTTGGGGACAGCGTCCCCGAAGCTAAGAACATATGTAAAATTTCCTTGTAAAAGTATAGTAATTTCTAGTCAATTTGGGCCGTTCATTACGTGGATGATCTGACAGTAGAAGTTTTGTTTAGTTTAGGGTTTTTTGACCTAGAAGGAAACCCCTCGCTTTTATGAGGGTATTGTATTGCGGCTGCATATTGTATGTGTATTCTCAGAGCGAGAAACAGAGAGGGAGACTGAGAGAGAACAAAGGATATTATAGCGGATTTTTTGTAGGTTGCGTCTCTTCATTTTGCTGGATAATAGAAAGGAAGGACTGGTTGTTCGAGGTGGATGTAGCCCAAACTCGGTGAACCATGTATATCCGTGTCTCTCTGATTTTATGTGTTTTGTGTGCTAGTGTTTTCCACATATTTTATGTGTTTCATTGCTCTGTAATATAGAATTTTCTAACAACTGGTATCAGAGTCGAAGTTCTATTTGGCTGATAAACTCGCAGGAAAGAAGGGTTCCTAGTTCGAGTGGGAGCAATGGTGGAAGATGGTAAATTTAGGGTCGAGAAATTTAACGGCAAAAAATTCCCACTGTGGAAGATGCAGATGGAAGATTATATGTATCAGAAATATTTTTACCTACCACTGAGTGGAAAAACCAAGAAGCCGATGACTATGACAGACACAGAATGGGATATTCTTGATAGAAAGGCACTCGGAATAGTACGGTTATGCCTCGTGGCTTCGGTAGCCTTCAATATTTCAAAGGAAACAACAACAACAAAGGGTTTGATTAAGGCGTTGGCAAAAATATATGAAAAACCCTTGGCCTCAAACAAGGTATTTCTTATGAAACGTTTATTTAATATGAAGATTTCGGAAGGTGGATCTGTTGCAGACTATTTAAATTATTTTAATACAGTTACCAGTCAGTTAAGTTCTGTAGGGGTAAAATTTGATGATGAAGTTAGAGCTCTGTTATTTATGTGCTCATTGCCAGAAAACTGGAATGGTTTAGTTATGGCCATTAGTAACTCTGTCTCTAGATCTAGCACTTTAAAGTTTGATGATGCTTCGTTAGTGCTATCCTTAGTGAGGAAATGCATTTAAAAAATTCCGGTGAGACATCCGTAATTCCTTGAGTGCGCAGTCTGTGGTGCTGAAGAATTGAAAGAGGAAAGAGCTCGGGATATCGCAAGAAATCAAGGAAAGGCGTATCCAAGTCCATATCGGGGATAGTGTGCTAGAAATGCGGAAAGAAAGGACACCTAAAGAAAGACTGTAGATCTTGGAAGGGAAAAGAAGGAGACACACAGCAAGAAAAAAATCATGAAGCAAATGTGACAGGTGATGTGTTACAATATGCTTTGATTCTTTCTTTCAAAAATGTTACTGATTCTTAGGTTGTAGATTCGGGGGCCTCATTCTATGCCACACTTGATAAGAAATATTTTCATGACTATGTGCAAGGAGATTTTGGACAAGCCCGTTTGGGTGATGATAAACCCTATAAAATTGTTGGAATGGGTAAGGTTCTTGTAAAACAACAGAATGGAAACCAATGGCTATTAAAGGAGGTAAGGCATGTTCCAGATCTGAAGAAAAATCTGATTTCAACAAGGCAGTTAGGCAGTGAAGGTTGTGTGACAACTTACATAGATAAAACTTGGAAGGTCACCACAGGAGCCCTGGTAATAGCAAAAGGCTAAAAGGTTGGTACATTATATTTATCTAATGGTATTTCTAACTCTGTTAATGCTTCAAATTCTAAAGGAGCAGATGCAACATTATGGCATCATAGGCTCGGACACATGAGTGAGAAGGGGATGAAGATTCTTCACTCAAGAAATTTGTTGCTGGGTTTGAAGAATATTGATTTGGATTTCCGTGAGAATTGCATTTATGGAAAACAGAAGAGAGTCAGATTTCTCAGAGTTGGGAAAGAAAAGAAGAGAGAAAAATTAGAGCTTGTGCTTACAGATGTATGGGGACATGCTCAGGTATCATCTCTCGGTGGTTCTCGTTATTATGCCACTTTTATTGATGATGCAACTAGAAAAACTTGGATTTATTGTATTCATAATAAAACTGATGTATTTGATACTTTCAAGAAATGAAAAGCTTTGGTTGAGATTGAGATAGAAAAGAAGTTGAAGTGTCTCAGATCAGACAATGGAGGTGAATATTGTTGAGTGTTTGATAGTTGTTTAGATTGTGGAATTCGCAGAGAGAAGACAGTTCCAAGAACACCACAAGAAAATGGTGTGTCAGAAAGAATGAACAGAATAATCATGGAGCGTGCAAGGTGCATGAGATTGCATGCAGGATTGCCTTTACAATTTTGGGCAGATGTTGTAGATACTGCTATTTATCTAATAAACAGAGGGCCTTCAAGTTCCTTGGATGGTGGTATTCCAGAGGAAGCATGGATAGGTAAAATGGTAAACTACTCTTTTTTTAAAGCCTTTTGGCTGTGAGGCCTTTGTCCATATTAATAAAGAAAATAGAACAAAGCTGGAGGAAAAATCAATGAAATGTACCTTTATTGGATATGGTGTTAATGATTTTGGTTATCGCTATATGATTATGAAAATCACAAAAATCATTAGAGCGTAGGATAATATTCAATGAAAAG
This sequence comes from Pinus albicaulis, assembly GCA_034641835.2. Classification (NCBI taxonomy): domain Eukaryota; kingdom Viridiplantae; phylum Streptophyta; class Pinopsida; order Pinales; family Pinaceae; genus Pinus; species Pinus albicaulis. Next base: position 565,483,418 of record CM076571.1, read on the forward strand.
GTATTGTATAAGAATCAGTTGCAGGAAAATAAACAGGAAAAAGAAAACAAAGAATACACAGTTCTTGATGAGATCACAGAAAAGGTAAAGATGCCTAAAAATAATAATAATCAAGAGCCACAACAACAGTAACAGGCACCTCAAACACCTGAAAGTGGTGTTAGAAGATCTACTAGGATAAGTAGACCCCCTAAATGATACTCTCCTTCATTATATTATTTATTGTTGACTGATTCTAGTGAACCTGAATGTTATGAAGAAGAAATGCAAGTTGAAAGCAGGAAGAAGTGGGTGCTAGCCATGGAAGAAGAGATGGAATCCTTAATGCATAACCAGACTTGGGACTTAGTCAGGTTCCCTGTAGGTAAAACTACATTGTAGAATAAATGGGTTTACAGGCTGAATGAAGAAGATGGAGGAAAACAGAGGTACAAAACTAGACTTGTGGTGAACGGGTTTGCACAGAAGAAAGGTATTGAATTTTATGAAATATTTTCTCCTGTTGTTAAGATGACTTCAATCAAAACTATTTTAAGTATTGTAGCAGCGGAATATTGACATCTTGAACAATTAGATGTAGAGACAGCATTTCTCCATGGAGATTTGGAGGAAGAGATCTATATGCAACAACCAGAAGGATATGAGGTCAAAGGGAAGGAAAAATTAGTGTGCAGGTTAAAGAAGAGCTTGTATGGCTTAAAACAGGCTCCAAGGCAATGGTATCTAAAATTTGACAAGTTTATGTCCGAACAAGGTTATATTAGATGTCACTTTGATCATTGTGTTTATCTGAAAAGGAAAAATGATGGCAGCTATATTACATTGTTATTGTATGTATATGACATGCTTGTTGTAGGGTCCAACATGCAAGAAATAAATGTGCTCCAAAGAAAATTGGAAAATTCATTTGCAATGAAGGATTTGGGAGGTGCAAAACAAATTCTTGGTATGAGAATAACTAGAGACAGGAAAAATCGTGAATTAACACTGTCTCAGAATGAGTACATACAAAAGGTGTTGAAAAGATTTAATATGGAGAATGAAAAACCAGTTAGTACACCTTTTGCTAGCTATTTCAAGTTTAGTAAGGAAATGTGCCCCAAGACCCAAGAAGAAATGGATTGTATGTCTAAAGTTCCATATGCATCAGCAGTTGCAAGCTTAATGTATGCAATGGTCTGCACAAGGCCTGATATTGCACAGGCAGTGGGAGTTGTGAGCATATACATGAACAATCCAGGAAAAGAATATTGGATGGAAGTAAAATGGATTCTCATATATTTAAGAGGTACCACAAATCAAGCATTATGCTTTGGTGGTTCAAACATTGTTCTACAGGGATATGTTGATGCAGATATGGTAGGTGATAGAGATAATAGAAGGAGCACTACATGATATGTATTTACTGTAGGTGGAACAACTGTCAGTTGGGTTTCAAAAATCCAAAGTGTTGTTGCACTTTCAACAACAGAAGCAGAATATGTTGCTGCTACAGAGGCTAGTAAGGAAATGATTTGGTTACAAAGGTTTATGGATGAATTGGGTAAGAAGCATGATATGGGCACGTTATACAGTGATAGCCAAAGTGCCATTCATCTTGCAAAGAACTTAGCATTTCATTCCAAGACTAAACACATACAGCTCAAGTACAATTTCATATGGTCAGTATTGGAAGATGGACAGTTGAAGCTGAAAAAGATACACACTAGCCAGAATCCTGCAGATATGCTAACAAAAGTTTTAACCATGGAGAAACTGAGAATATGCTCAGTTTCAATTGGTCTTCAAGGATGATGATGAAGATGAGAAACAGCAGGTCCAAAGAGAAGTCATTGTCCAGAAAATGAAGCAGCGATGGATTTTCTACAATCAGTCTCCAAGTGAGAGATTATTGGGTGTGGAGCCTGATTATCTTGTTTATTTTGTATCACAGCGTTGGACCCTTGTACCTTAATGGGGCAGAAATTCTGCTCGTGATTAAACGCTGCCTGGGGGGTCTAGGGGGGGGCAGCTGCGACTTTATGGAGCCCCCCCCTAGCGGGGGGATTCGGGGGCAGCACCCCCAAAGCTAATAACAAATGCAAAATTGCCTTGTAAAAGTATAGTAATTTCTAGTCAATCTGGACCATTCATTAGGTGGATGATCTGATAGTAGAAGTCATGTTTAGTTTATGGTTTTTTTCCCTAGAAGGCAACCCCTCGCTTTTATGAGGGTATTGTATTATGGCTGTGTATTGTATGTGTATTCTCAGAGTGAGAAACAGAGAGGGAGATTGTGAGAGAGAACAGAGGATATTACAGCGGATCTGTTGTAGGGTGTGGCTCCTCATTTTGTTGGATAATAGAAAGGAAGGACTGGCTATTCAGGGTGGACTTAGCCCAAACTAGGTGAACCATGTATATCTGTGTCTCTCTGGTTTTATGTGTTTTGTGTGCTAGTGTTTTTCACATATTTTATGTGTTTCATTACTCTGTAATATAGAATTTTCTAACAATTTCTACATGCAAAGGCATAAATGTCTGAAAAATCACGAATCTCTTGGGAAAATATAGGCCAATATACAACTTGGTGAGGGCCTCTATAGATAAAGGGACTGCTTGGGGGTCAAGCTGAAGCTGTAGCATCTAGTTAATTGATTCAGTAGTAATGGTAAAAAGCACTTCTTTATTGGCATTTATAATAGCTCTTTGCTCAAGCACATAATGTTGTTGACATAACCTAATGACTTCCTGGCATGGGTGAGTTAAAGGGACAACATATTTTGGCAAGTGGGATTCCCAAATATGGAATTATTCTTCATTATCTAATGACTTCTCATAGCACCAGTTATGAATATCTAGCAGGTTAAATTCAACAATGGGACTTGTTATCTTGTAATCAACATCAGCCAATGGAATATGTTCAATGTCTATGACTGGGGGTTGTAAAATATTGACAACAATAGCAGTGTTAGAAATCATGGTTGGGGTTGGTTTAGGGACTTTGGAAGCTTCAATTTTGCTAGAGCTCCATTTTTTAGGCATTTTGGACTACTCCTGCAAGTTTAGACAGTTTGCAGAAGTATTTTCACTTTCAACAGAGGCTTCTTGGATAAATAGGTGAAGTATAGTTTGTTCTTAGGGTTTTATTTCAAATTAGGTCTATCAAAGAGGTTTACATGCTTTTGAACTGGCTTAAACCAAGGGTTTCCTGAGTCTTTTACTATGAATTTGGGTTGTAAGTCTTTTTGAAAATAGGTCACGGAGGCTTAGGATACCTTCAGAGGTTTTCCAGCTTAATTCAGGGCTTTAAATAGTTAATCAAACTATAAAAACTCATAATCTTCCTCCAAAATTTTGTGCAGCAGTAAAACAGGATTTCTGGAAAAAATTTGACAGGGTTTGGCCTATTTTTGGACTATTTTGATGGCTCTTTAATTAGTTTTTAAGCTCTGAATATATATTTGTTCTTTTTAAAGGCTTTTTAAAATTGATTGAAGGCTAAAATTTCAGAGAAATATCTGTTGTATGTAGGTATTAGGCTTCGGAATAGTTTCTGAGGTTTTTTGAATGAACAACAGCTTCTGTAGAGCTTTTGGAGCAATGTAAAGCTCCTCGGCAGTCTTCAATGGGTACAGGCTAAAATTTGTAATCTTTTGTCATGAAAATGGTAGAAAATGGTTGTTTTTACAGTCAGGGAGGATTTCACTGGGTTTATGCTTGGAAAACGTAGGAAATGAATGCATTTCCAATGTTTTGTATGCATATTAGGGCTAATGGGAAATGGAATTCAGTTGCAATCAAATCGGGTGGGAATGAAGGTTTCAGGCTTCAAAGGATTGAAAATAGCCAGTGGTTATCGTGCGACATTATGGTGGTAAGTGGTTTTGGGGCTAACCCACGCAATCCAATAAGAAATGGGCACGTGGAGGAGAGATAGAATTACGAAACCACCCATTTCGCGCAGATTTTCCGTGGGGGTGATCGCGCAAGTTTTCTACGCGATATTGTGTTTTCACCATTGGATCTAGGGTTTGTTTGCGAATGACCCATATTGGTTGGGGAGTTGCGTTGGAATGGAAGTGGGGCTGGGGTTTCATATCTGTGGTGGGAATGGTTTAATATTTATAAAAATATGTTTTAATAAATTTTAAACCTTTGGCTTTATGTGATACGACGAATATAATGTTTAAATCAAAATGTTACAGTGAATTGTTTCAATTATTCATATGCGAGCACGGGTCTGATATCATATATTTTTTCAATGTTGAATAGTTGTTTAAAACTATAAGGGCATGATATTTGCATATAGATAAGTTTAGACCAATGGGATAATTGGGCGGGGTTTTATATTTCCGCACATAGATTATAAAACATTGTTCTAAACTTAAAATAAAGGGTTTGGAGTTTTATTTTAAATATAAGGGAATTAATAACTATATGGGATGGTGAAGTTAGGGATTTGATAGAATAAATTAGTAGTTAATATGAAATGAAGGGATAGTGAAATAGAAACAACGTACATGTTAACTTTAAGTAAAGTGCCAAAAATAAAGCATTTCTTATCTTTTTTAATTCACACTTTAACTTAGGATAAATGTCTTTTGAGGGTTTATGAATGATTTTTGACAAGGAATGAGATTAGCTATTTATGGTTTAGCTTTTACTAAGTAAAAATGGGTTTTTACTTAGGAAAAGGGATCATGATTTATGAATGAAGGGTAAATGTTGATGAATGTGAGTCTAGTGTGGGAATTCAATATCTTTAACTAATCAGTCATCGAGCCTTAGGTCAAGTCCCAACAAAATTCAGAGAAATGCTCTGAGACTTTTTTACTGATAGTTCATAATACTGAATATTTTTAGGGGAGGGGAAATTAGTAATTTTTCCCAATGATGCTTTATTATATGATTTCTCAACTACTTTCTACCTACCCATATTTATTTCTAACATTTTTACTTCATTTTCATGGGGCATTTAGGCTTGCAACCCTAAAACATTTTCTTTCAAAGCATAAAACTATCTAAGTCTACCTTATTTCATCCAAGGGCTCAGATTAAGTTGTCGAGCTCCTCATTATTCTCTACCTATCTACTGATTTGTCAAGTTTAAACTTTTTGACAAATCTTTATTCTCTATCTAAAACATGAAATTAAAAGCATGAAAAGTTAAGATTAAACTGTTTTAACTTATCATGGATTATGGAATTTATTGACACTTTGCACATAATCATTATTCTTGCAGTAAAATAAAAGTAGTGACATTTGGATTTTCTCACTTTCAAGTCTTATTTTTGTTTTTCTTTTGGGGTATATATTTTTCTAAGTCCTTTGATTTTTCTTTTAGGACTTTTTACCCTCTTTTTGGCTTTTTATTATTTTTCATTTTTTTAAAATATGGGAAAACAACTTGCAGAAAGCAAGGTATGTACATATTTACAAGACTATCAAATTCAACTCAAAATTTATGAACCCTATTATTATAGGACCCTAACAGTGGCTCCACATGGGGAGGGCATTTCCTGGTGAAATGTCAAGAACATTAAGACTAGTAGCCTTTGGAATTTGACTGTGATGACCCTGTAAAGGTCTTCTGATGTCTGCAATTTATTCATACTTATGATATTTACCTCTCAAAGCTTAGGGCCTTCTCTCCAGGCTTCAAATTTGTTAGGGAAACATCCAATCCATTCTAAAATCTGCAATGTATATGTACAATGATCAAAGTGAATAAAAACTAACTATTTGTTAACTCAGGAGAGTAGTAGTGCTTCAGCATTCTGCCATTTATTGGTCCTTCTTGTAGATCTGTTCCATCCATTTCTTTCAAAAATAAAGCATTATTACCTCTATATCCATAAATCACATAAGGTCATTTCCACATAAAATCAAATTTTCCATGTTTTCCTTTGTCTTCTCTTCTATAATCCCACTTTAATACTTTATCTCCAATGTAAAAATAATCTTCTTTACTCTTTTTATCAAAAAAATTCTTGATCTTATCCTGAATGACTCGAGATTTGATATAAACTTCTTCCCTTGTTTGTTGCAAGTGAATAGTTTGATTGATCCTTCTTTGAATGTTATTTGTTTCAACGTGTAGCTCTTCGATAATTTTCATCACTGGTACACCTAGGGGGGATGGAAAAACAACAGCCATTCCATAAACAAGTTGGTAAGGGGAAGTACCAATGGTTTTTTTAGTAGTAAGTCTATCTGCCCATAAGGCATTGACTAACTTCTTATTCCAAGTCTTTTTATTGTCTTCAAGTAACTTTTTATGATATTTACAAGGCTCTTGTTTGAGGATTCAGCTTGGTCATTACCTTGGGGGTAATATGCAGTAGAATGACCTAAGGTAATATGGTATTTGTGGAAAAAGTCAATCATATTTTTGCATTTGAATGTTGCTGCATTGTCAGTAATTATCTTTTGGGGACATCCAAATCTTGAAAGAATGTTACTTTCTAGGAAGGAGATAATGATAATATCCGTGGCTTGTTTGGAGGGTATGGCTTCAATCCACTTGGTAAAATAATCAGTGGCTTTCAAAATCCACTTATGTTGGCCTAAATATGGAGGTTGAATTTCACCAATGAAGTCTAAACCCCATTGTTCAAATGTAATTTCAGTTGAAATAGGCTTTAAAGGTAGGGGTAACAATTTTTTCTTACCCTAAAAAATTTCGCACTTGTGTTACACAGCAATTTGTCACCGTCCCTGCCATTCCCCATCTCGCACATTGGAGGGCTCATTCTGTGACCTGTGGGCAGAGAAAAGACTTGAAAATAGTTTCATTGCATCCCTCTGAAGATGAGCTTTCATTGCCCTGAAGACATCTCCCTGCAAAAAACCCTAAAAATAGCTCTTTTTCCATTGGAGCGGTTCCATAGTTTAGCCCTCGCGCCAAGGGGGCAAATCCTCCAAAGAGGGCACGCCAATTGGCGCTCTGTCATAGAGCCGCACCTGTGCCAACCATATTAAGAGGTGTTTTAAAAAAAATAAATGGCGGAAGTTTCGTCCTAACAAATTCCTGGACTGATATCTATCTTGAGTTGGGTGGTTTGGCTTTGGATTTCCATAGAGAGGAAGTGGTTTGCCACCTCTCATGGAAGCTTCCTTGATGATAGGGCCAATCCCATAATTATAGGGATCCCCAACTCCCCTTCCTCCATCTATAAAAGCTTGCCCATTTCCTTTGCAAGCTAGTTCCAAAGAGTTCCCAAGAGCTTTCACATCCTTATGCTGCAAGAGCCTTCTTGATTCCCTTAAGGCCAAATCCAAGTAAGGAGACTATTGCCAAGTATCCGGAGAGAGAGGCTTGTCCCATCCCTGACAGGCTTTATCGAGACATGTTGTGCTGACAACCTGCCAAAGGAGAGTGCTGCGTCGAAGCTATGGTTGTATTCTTCTTTTGACTCATTAATGATAAGCAACTATCGGTTATGGTTCCACTCTTGTTCTTGATTATGTTCATGAGTTATGTCCTCTTCGACTGACATATAGTTGTATATACTGGAATTTATGCTTGCGTTTTTGTTGTTTCTTGCATGTGCAGGTGTCCGATCACGGAGATCGTGAGGATTGTGATCTGCCAGGGCAAAGGAACGGGAGCACCACCTCTTCTACAAATGACAGCGTTGGATTCTAGGTAAGCCTTCCCCAGCGGAGTCACCAAATTTTTGAAGAGGTAAATCCCCTCTGCGGACAGAGGCGATTTAGCTGAATCCCCTCTGGAACGGTTAGATGAAACTCGCCGTTTAGCTGCTTTAGTCATTGAAGCACAAAAGAAGCGGGTCAAAGCTCACTTTGATCAATCCGTTTCTCCACTTTCCTTTATCTAAGGGGACCTCGTCCTCCTGTACGATCAAGCACATGACAAGCTTGGGGCCGGTAAGTTCCAACCTATGTGGCATGGGCCCTACATAGTAAAACGCGTTTTGAAGAATGGGGCTTATGAGCTTATAGATTATGAAGGAGTTCCACTGGCGCAACCTAGAAATGGGTTGTACCTGAAAAAATACTACGCCTGAAGTGATTTTTGGTGTGGTGTGTGTACATAGGTGTGTGTTTTTCATTTGTGTGCATGTGTGGTGTGGTTTGTGATGTAAACATCTTTCTGCTGATCGGGTCTTCTTTATTGTACAGATGTCCATCAATCCATTTGTGGGTTTCGCGGATGGTGCCTCCCACAGTACCAGGAATCTGTCTTTGGCGGCCTGGGTAATCTACGATCCTGCTGGTGAGTTGGTCAACCTGCAAGGTGTGTGTCTAGGACGTACTACAAATAACATCGCGAAATATAGTGTTGTGTTAGAATTATTTAATGAGGCTTTAAACCTCAGTATCCGTGAATTACTCGTGTATCTAGACTCACAACTTGTAGTATTACAACTAAACGGGCACTATTCAGTAAGAAATCCATCCATTTTACGTCTGTATCTGCGTATTCGTTTACTGGAAAGGAATTTTGACTATATTACATATCAACATATACCCAGGCATATGAATGCGTTAACTGATGCAGTAGCTAATTTGGTTCTAGATAGACATTTGCGCAATTTATAAATCATCATCACATGTAAAAGGAAAATCCATCCAGAAATAGATATGTATATATATAGATATTGAATGTTTGTATAGTGTGCATCACATTAAATAAAAAATACACATGTTCATATTAATACATCTGGAGACGACATGTCTCTCAAAAAATATGCATGATAAAAGCCCTAGGAGTCTAATCTGCATGGTGCTCATGATAACAAGTGACTGCACGCACTAAGCGTCTCAGAATTCGGTGGAGGCGACTAGGCACTCCCACCGTATGTCTCTGGTATGCCATCAGTACATCTGCCAGCCGAGCGTAATCTGGGATCCCTCGGGAAATACCCTCGAGATTATAGATCAACTCCCCCCCTTCTACACCCTCTGCCTGAGGATCAGGTGCGGGAAGAGTCCTTTGCGCGATAGGAGACATACCGACTGGTCTCTCTGGGCCCACGTCTGCATACATATAAAATGTGTCAGGAAGAACATGTATTAACAAAAAAATCATAAAACATAAAATCAAAAGGAGAAGATCATACCCAACTCCTCGTCCCAATCATCTCCCTCTGGCAGTGGGAGATTTGGGTCTCCAGTGAAATCGGTTCTTGCATATGGCCAGTCTTCCACTACAATCAACTGGTGCCGCAACCACCCAAAAAACTCTGGCCTACAGGACATCTGTTGGCCTCCTCCAACTCTGGGCATCAGTGCCGCCCAGCGATCCATTCTTGGCTCTCGTGGAATTGGCTCAGCTACTATGGCCCCTTGGCCCTGGAAGATTGGTAATCATTCCAGAATGAACGATACCAGGATGGAACCGTAGCCAAACTGTTTCATTTTGGCTTGCTTGCACTTCGTGAGCTGTCTCTTGATATTTATTGTCACTGTTGTAGCCCAGTCGAATAATAGGGGACTCATGCACTCTGAAGCCAGTAAGAGTTGGGCCTTTGTTGCCTTGTGCGGTGCCTGTGATCCCGCGGCCCGCGTGATGGTATGAAGCACTACCCTGAGTGCTAGATCAGGAATAGTATGGATGTCCACCTTTCCGCTCCCTGATCCCAGTCGTGCCCCTTGGCACACTCGTGCCATCACTTTCTCCATCTTCTCACCAAACGGTCTGCTCCCTGTCAATATGGGCACTAGACCTCTGCGCGATAATTCGGTTATGAAGTATATGTCAGAGACCTCCAATTCTAGTACTTGGTCCCGCAACTTGAACACTTGTTCATGTTCGTCCCATATGCTGATCAAGTACTGTAGGAGCTCAAGCTGAGCTCGTAAGCAAGGTGTTAGGAAGAACTTATTAAGCCCACAATTCTTGAGGGCATTCATGCAAGTTTCATTCTCCATGGCCTGTTCATCCTCTTCCCCGTGCTCCCTCTCTTTCCACTCAATGACCATTTTCATCGATTACCTCCATTCACATGGTCAATAAACTTCAATTAGACGTCTGCTATCTTTAAAAATTCATGCAATTCATTCATTGTGTGGAATTTTCAAGCGGAAAATTAGATTGCACTGCTGGCGTGACTGTTTTCCTAACAGCAGCGCCAGTTGGCGCGGGCCCTTTGGAAATAAAATGCCATTGGTGCGAGTCCGTGCTGGATACCCGCGCCAATGGGCGGAGCCCTAAAAATTAAAAAATTCCTCACAAAGGTCCAATATACAATAAAAATTCATGAAAAATGGATTGAAATGGAGTACAAAGAAGTGCCTCTTACCTGGAACAGACGGGAATCTGAATGGTAGCCCAGATCGGTCGCAATCGCCGTCAGAAGTTCACACACAAAATGGACCACTACTGCTCTTTGGTGAGGTAAATAGTAAAAAGTAATTTTATTTTTACCATTTGACATATTTATAACTTTTTGAACTTAAAATAGGTTTCGAAAGTTATTTTTCTGAATATTTTAATATCTTTTGTCAAAAATGGGTTTTACACTTGCTTTTTGTGCAGCGACAGGTTTGTTACATGACTTAAACGGTGAAACGAGTTGTATTTTATACTTTTTCGGACTTGGTAAATACACAAAAAATTCACTTTGGAGTCATCTTTCAGCTCTTTTCTGACTCTCTAAACATGAAAAGATCGCCGAGGCCCTTGTCGTTTCGATCTCATTAAAGTGGACACGAATCGACATCTACCCAGTATACGTTTACCCCTTTTTTGGGCTGGGATGGATTATTTGCGAAAAAGGAATACCCTAGCCTATCGCGACTAGGAGGCTTTCTCAGATATTTTTTTCTAGCTTTTCGGGTCCGAGGAACTATCTACGAAAAGGGACCACTGGAGTTTACTTTTCTGTTGTCTTTTCAAACTCTCTAAATATGAAAAGACGCCGAGTTCTTCCTTTGTCAGACTCGTTAAACCCTGATGACATTGGACTCAGTCAAAATGACATTCTCCGAGTTTCTCCTTCCTAGGGCTCGTTAAATGTACTAGGACGGATTCACCAAAAGGGCGGACTTATATTACAAGCATATGCTATCCCCTTCAAGCTTGTTATCAAAAATAATTGGGATACTCGCCAGAAATGATGGGGAAAAATTGAACCAGTATCGTTGTCGTGTCGGCAGTATGTCGCTCTTGAACATGGCACTTGTTTGCATTCGTGTTGGGTTGGGGACATCTCATCTCATTTTTCGCTTGCCTCTGTGGGTTTGGGTAATCCCTTTTGACCTCTCATCTGCTCGTTGCCTCGTCACCATGACCTCTGATCCGTTGATGTCAAATACTGCCAAATCCGCTATTGTGCCGTTATATGTTCAAGAGAAGTTGACCTCTGCAAAGTATCAACCTTCCTCTGATTCTAATATGATCCTGATTCACAAAAAACATCATGTTACTCTGTCTTGTGTCGATGATGTGGGAAAAATTATGGCCTACCTTCGATCAAGGTCACTTCCCGTCAACTTCAGCTCATTATCCGGGAAGTTGATATAGAGACTCCTTTATGGTACCTTGGAGCCTGCATGCCTCAATAGCAGGTTCATCACATTCGATGTGAGGTTTTCATCATTGGCCTCCGATCGAGTGATTCTACAGGTGTTCGACGTCAGCTCATTGATTCACATGCTGTAGATTGTACCTATAGTACCTTGAGGGCCATTGTCATTATTGGTGGTTCCTCTCGCGTCTGTTAACATCTTTCATCATTCGCTGGTAATCAGATGATGTTCTTGCATGTTCGACTTCAGCTCACATATTTGCATGCTTGAACTTGTACTCTGTTCGGGTCGAGATGGAGCGCTAGACCCTAGATTGTGTCTGTTGTAATCCAGGTTGCGATTTTGTGGATTATTATGATTATTTACATGACTCACTAATTGGATGGCTGCGACCATACCTGAGTCTATTTATTGATCCTCTTTGGACGGCTGTGTCCATGCCTTGGATCTCGATTACGGTATAATCTGTTATGGATGGTTGCGCCCATACCACGCATATATTTCATGTATCTGAGACATTAGTTGTACTTCGCTCCCCAGGTTTTCTGATGGCAGTGTTTTCAGTTGGCATGTTCTCATAAATAATTTCACCCCTCTCTCTCTCTCGGGCCTCATGCTTTAGGGGGCATCTGTTACACAGCAATTTGTCACCGTCCCTGCCATTCCCCATCTCGCACATTTGGAGGGCTCATTCTGTGACCTGTGGGCAGAGACAAGACTTGAAAATACTTTCATTGCATCCCTCTAAAGATGAGCTTTCATTGCCCTGAAGACATCTCCCTACAAAAAACCCTAAAAATAGCTCTTTTTCCATTGGCGCGGTTCCATAGTTCAGCCTTAGCGCCAAGGGGGAAAATCCTCCAAAGAGGGCACGCCAATTGGCGCTCTGTCATAGAGCCGCACCCGCGCCAACCATATTAAGAGGTGTTTTTAAAAAAATAAATGGCGGAAGTTTCGTCCTAACAAATTCCTAGACTGATATCTATCTTGAGTTGGGTGGTTTGGCTACGAATTTCCATAGAGAGGAAGTGGTTTGCCACCTCTCATGGAAGCTTCCTTGATGATAGGGCCAATCCCATAATTATAGGGATCCCCAACTCCCCTTCCTCCATCTATAAAGCTTGCTCATTTCCATGGCAAGCTAATCTCCAAGTTCCCAAGAGCTTTCATATCCTTATGCTGCAAGAGCCTTCTTGATTCCCCAAGGCCAAATCCAAGCAAGGAGACTATTTCCAAGTATCCGGAGAGAGAGGCTTGTCCCATCCTTGATAGGCTTTATCGAGACATGTTTTGCTGACAACCCGCCGAAGGAGAATTCAGCGTCGAAGCTATGGTTGTATTCTTCTTTTGACTCTTTAATAATAAGCGACTATTGGTTATGGTTCCACTCTTGTTCTCGATTATGTTCATGAGTTATGTCCTCTTCGACCGACATATAGTTGTATATAATGGATTTTATGCTTGTGTTTGTGTTGTTTCTTGCATGTGCAGGTGTCCGATCACGGAGATCGTGAGGATTGTGATCTGCCGGGGCAAAGGAACGGGAGCACCACCTCTTCTACAAACGACAGCGTTGGATTCCGTAAGCCTTCCTCTTTCCGCGATGGTAATTAGGAACCTGCACTGTAGCGTGTTTGATTGTTGCTAGACCCGATCTGGGCTAGTAGGGATCGCCTCTGTTCGCAGAGGGGATTTACCTCTTCAACAACTTGTGACAGGAAGTTACAAACTTTTTGACATCAGCAAACAAAGTAGGCCAGTAAAAACCAGCTCTCAAGATCTTCTCTGCAGTAATTTTCCAGTATAGATGTCCTCCATAGTCACCCTGCATGAAATTCTTCAAGTATTTTGTCAGCTTCTTCCTTTAATAAACAATTTAATAAAATCCCACTATGATCTCTCCAAAAAAGTACATTGCCTAAAATAAAAAATCTTACTTCCTTTAATTTTAAAAATTTGGCTTTGGTTCTTGACAATCCAGGAGGAGCTTGTAAGTTTAGTAATATAAATATGATATCTTTATACCAAGATGAGTCTGAGAAAGCTTCATTGATCGTTGGAGTCACCATTTCTTCCTAATCATCTATCTGGGCAATGAAATTTATGTCTAGGGCATTACAATTAGATTCAGCCATAAGTCTAGCTAATCCTTGACCTTTGATGAGCTTTGTGGGTTTTATCTCTATGTAATATTCTAAGATAGTGGCAATCCACTTACCTCTTCTTCCATCAGGACCATCCGGAGTAAGAATGTCTTTTACTACATAATTTGGGACATAGGCAATGATATGAGAGTAGAGAATATAAACTCTGAAGTCTTTAATGGCCTTTACCAAAGCTAAGGCTTGTTTCTCCATGATGTTGTACTTCAAAGGGGCATCTCTAAGGGTCTTGCTAAAAAAAGCTATGGGATGTTCAATTCCATGGTCATTTTTCTGCGGTAAAACTGTAGCAATGGTGTGTTCTAAAGCAAATGAAAAAATTATGAAATCCTTCTTAAAGTCAGGACTTATTAGGACTAGAGTTTTGGTTAAATCCTGTATGATGGATTCAAATGACTGTTTTGCCTCTATAGTCCATTTAAGAACTGAATCTTTTTTAAGCGTGTTGTTTAGTTCCCTAATTATCTCAGCTAAATTGGATATGAATCTTCTTAAAATACTAATCTTACCTAAAAAGGCTTGTAATTCTTTGATGTTTCTTGGTGGATTGATGTTAAGAATTGCTTCTATCCTAGCAGGATCTATTCTGATTCCTTATTTATAAATTATGTGTCCAAGTAACTTGCCTTCTTATAATCCAAATAAACTTTTCTTAGGGTTTAAGGAGATGCAAAATTTCCTGCATTTAATAAAAACTTGTCTCAAATGATCCAAGTGTTCATCATTGGTTTTGGAAGACACAGTAATGACATCTAAGTAAATTACTAAGAAATCATGTATTTCCTTTGCAAAGGTTATATCCGTAGACCTTTGAAAGGTTGCCCCTGCATTCATTAGCCCAAAAGGCATTTTTACATACATAAAAGCGCCCCAAGGAGTAGTAAATGTTGTTTTGGCCTGATCTACCTTTTGGACTAAAATTTGGTTGTATCCTGAAAAACCATCTAAAAGTGAGATCCTAGAAGAACCAACTACCCTTTGTAATATGTGATCCATTTTAGGTAAAGGGTAATTATATTTTAAGGACACTTTATTTATATTCCTAAAGTCGACACATAATCTAATCTCTCTTGTTTTCTTTCTTGTTGGAACTAGGTTGGAAACCCAATCAGAATATCTCTGTTAAGTTCCTATATTAATAGTGTAGTCCCTTATTATTTTAGTGTAGCCCCCCTTATTGTTATTGTTGTACCCCTCTAACCCCCATATTGTTATTATTATGCCCTTACATTATTATTGTTAGGTCGGCTAGGATTACATTATGGCCCCATGGACTCCTATATATAGAAAGGAGGTTTTGTCATTTGTATCATCCAAGAATTTTTCGTTCATGTAATGTATTAGAGGTTTCCCCCTCGAGGTGGCTTATTTATAAGGCGTTGATATCTCTTTTCTTCTATTTTTGGAGCTGGTTTCACAACATTTGGTATCAGAGCTTTGGATTCTAGGGTTTTTGCTGCTCCAAGCTGGTCATCGTGGAATTTTCGCTATAAATTTTTTTCTACGAAGGTTCAGAAGCTGAAATAATTAGAGTGCGAAGCCAAAATCCAGAGGAACATCTTCGTAAAATTTTAGAGCTTAGTTCGCAATATTTTCAGAGATATGATCTGTGGAAGTTAGGTCTTTTTGCAGGCTCCTGAATTTAACCTAAACAAGTCATCACAGAGTTTTCACTATAAAGTTTTTTCTATGAGGTTTCAAAAGCTGAAATTTTTGCAGAGTGAAGATGAAATCCTGAGGAACCTCTTGTAAACATTTCAGATCTTGGTTCGCAATATTTTTTGAGATATGATCTATGGAATTTAGGATTTTTTCAGGCTCCCGAATTTCATCTCAAAGAGGTGACCATGGGAAAAACGTCATAACTCTCTCTCTGAGCGTCGGATTGAGATTCTGTAAAAATTTCCTACAGGTAAACGAACTATAGTTTCCTTTCTCTAAATTTCAGAGCTGAAGGAGGAAACAATGACACAAGGCAAGTTCTACAAGTTTGCTCTACTGAACCAGTCCATAATTAGGTCATTGTGGGAGATTGTACATAACTTTGCCTTGAAGAGTCCAAAATAGGTCAAACCTGTGGCATTCAAAAGAAGATTCAAAGGGATACTTCGGGGCCAAAATTTAGTTATTGAGGATCTGAAATCAGACAAATAGTTAAACTTCAATATCGAGCTTCTCAAAAGCAAGAAAAAGGTGTGTATTTGGTTTTTAAAATTGCATAACGTTTGTTTGAAAAAGCAGTTTGAGCTGATTCAAAGGGCATATTTTAGAATTTTTACCAGTATTGGGTTCTATAATGCCTCAAAAAATAATTCCATACCCATTAAGCCCTCAAAAATCTATACTATGACGCATGAAGTGGAAGAATTACAGCATGAGATATCAAAATTACAGTACCAAGTGCAACAAATTTTGATCTTATGAAAAGCAACCGAAGATGACATAGATGGTTTGTAGAAATTATATGCACTAAGCATGCATATGTCCAAGATCCACCTAATCTCACACTATTTAAATTTATGCAAGATACTAAATCTATTCCACTTGTTAATCTTTTGCGGAAAAATTAATTGCACACACATGTGAAGCATAAACAAAAATATTCAATCGCACATAACACAATTTTTAACCAGGAAAGCCTGAAGCTAAAAACCCCAACTATATATTATGTAACATGGAGATCATATCACAATCTCATACAAATATAAAAATCTTATCACAAGCCCTCAGTACAGTACAATCGTCATACACTAATCAAGACCAATCTTATAAATCCATGCACCGATATTTGCCTCCTGCTAGCCTACCTCCATTGCGCAATCTCTGCTAAATAATAGATCTGAATGAATTCGAATTAATCCATCCTTGACTGCACAATCCTCATTGGTATCTCTAATGAGTGTGTGATGCAATCAATGCATCACTATAGTCACAACAAATAGTCTATCTTGCCCTTTCACCTATCTCTCCACTGGTCTCCACTGAAATTGCCATGCACTGTAGTTAATTATTGTATTGTTCAGTTGATTAATGAGTTATTATTTGTGAATTAATTAAATAATTAATTCACTCCACTCTCACTAGTGTATCAATCAGTTAGACTAGATACAACTAGCTCAACTGAGTCTAACTGAGTTAAGCTAAATACAACTCCATAACTACTTCTTCCAACTGTGTCATAACTCTACCACTTGAGTTCTAACTGAGTCCTCCATGCATTAGCTCCAGTAAACCCTTAGGAATAGCATAATTCCTTCTGCCAGCTATTGTGCCACATCTGTGTACTGAATTGAAGTGCTCCAAGAGAATAAGTTGTTGTTTAGAGTCTGATTATTATTAAGAGCTAATAATAATCGACATGCATCTATTTTTAGATTGACGATCTATAAATAGACTTCACCCAATATTATAAAAATAGAATTTCATATATTTTTTCCAACTTAATCAACCATCCACAAATAGCATCTTGCAACTTCTGTAATATGATCATCACGTCTAAAAATAGACTTGCGCCAAAAATATTCTGCGGGCCCACTTAGTGAAGGCAGCTCTTTTCACTAAGCTCATCATCTTGTTGAATCTCAACATTCCCTCTCAACAAGATAGGGATTATCCTTCACCCCGATCCTGCCTCTATGGTATTCGAATTTGCTCCTGGTGAACACCTTCGTCAGAATATCTGCATCCTGATCCTCCGTAGGAATGTACTAAAGCAACATGATCTTCCGCTGCACACAATCTCTGATATGATGATACTGGATATCAATATGTTTAGATATATCATGAAACACAGGATTAACCAAGAGTTTAATGAAACTCTGATTATCACAATGAATCACCGTGGGATCTAAATGTGAACCAAACAAACCAACCAGAATCTTCCTCATCTAGATAGCCTCACATGCAGCTAAACTTGCTGCCATGTATTTTTCTTCCGCTGAATTGAGTGCCACGGATCTTTGTTTCCTGCTGTACCAAGAAACTGTCGTAGAGCTGATACTAAAAATCCCTCCTGATGTGCTCTTTCTGTCTATTGGGCTTCCTGCCCAATCTGCATCTGTGAATCCATGCAACTTCACCTCATTCTTCTGTCTGTACCATAAACCATACTCAGATCTGCCCCTGATATATCTCAGGACATGCTTGCCTGCCTTCCAAAAGAGCTTGGTAGGCTTAACCATCGCTTATGAAAGTTGGTTCACCACATAGCATATGTCCGGTCTTGTATTGACTAAATACATGAGCGAACCCACCAACTGTCAATAAACAGTGGCATCCACTACCTCTGTCGATGTAGCATCCTCTTTCTTCCAATTTCCTAGAAGAGGAGTGTCGATAGGCTTGAAGCCTTGCTTATGAAACTTCTCCAGTATCTCCCAGGCATACTTGCCTTGAGACACAAACAGTTCACCTTCCTACTGCCATATTTCCAATCCAAGGAAATAATGAAGGAGGCCCAAATCTTTCATCTCAAACTCCTTTGCAAGATCTGCCTTGCATGAGTGTATCAACTACTCATCACCTGTTATTATTAAATCTTCAACATAAAGTACAATGATTAAAAGCTTACCCTCCACCATAATCTAGTACAGGTCTGCATCCGCCTCACTCTTGGTGAAGCCAAGTCCAATGAAATAGTTGTCGATCTGGTGTACCAAGCACGAGGTGCTTGTTTCAGCCCATACATCGCTCTTTTGAGCCTGCACACATCCAACTCACTACTGAAGATCTCAAATCCTTCAGGCTTCTTAATTCACACCTCTTCCTCAATGATCCCATTAAGGAACATAGTCTTCACATCCATCTGATGAATGTGCCAACCCATCTGCACTGAGAGAACAAGGATGGTCTGTATGGAAGAATATCGTGTGACAAGTACAAAAGTTTCTTCATAGTCAATCTCCTCAATCTGTGAGAAGCCCCGGGCAACAAATCTTGCCTTATACTTCTCGATACTCCCATCAGCAGCTTGCTTTACCTTGTAGATCCATCTTGATCCTACAACTGATTTTCCCACCGGCCTTGGAACAATCTCCCAAGCATTGTTTCTAACAATGGAGTCATACTCCTCCACCATGGAATCTACCCATGTGGGCTCCTGCGCTGCTTCTTCGAAATAATATGGCTCTGTCACAATACACTTGCTCATAAGAGCCATGTATCCAGTATATCGGTCAGGTGACTGTCTCTGTCTGCGCTGTGATGTAGGGACTCCTACATTTTGTGTCGCATCAAGTTTCAGTCTCTCAGCTTCTGTGGTACGCTTTCTGCCTTGTCTGATCTTTGGTTCTGCATGAGTGGACTCCTCCACTCCATGAATCTCCTCCTGTGGCTGAACCACATCCAGAGGCTCATTTTTGGGAACAAGAAGTTCCTCTTCTGCATTCAAGTGTAGCTCCCTCTCAAGCGACAACTTCATGGCTTTCACCTCATTGAATTTTATATCCCATCGCACAGCAGTCATCCGACTGTCTGGAAAATACACACGATAGTTATGGGGTGTTTCTATGTACCCCACAAATATCCCAACTTCTGCAGTCGGCTTTAGCTTCTTCCAAGCATCCTTCGTCACATGAATGTAAACACCTGAGCCAAAAATCTTCAAATGAGAAATATCAGGCTTCTTACCAGTAAAAGCTTCTTCGGGTGTACTCATGCCAAGAACTCTATGAGGACAATGGTTTTGCACATAAGCCGCAGTGTTGCATGCTTTCGCCCACAAGTGCATCGATGGGCCCTGGTTATGCAGCATCGCTCGTGCAGCACCCACGATCATTCTGTTCTTTCTCTCCACGACCCCATTCTACTGTGGGTTATGAAGCGCTATGAGTTTTCTTCGAATTCCTTCTTTCCTACAAAATTCTTTGAATTCGCCCGAGATTTATTCACCACCATTATTGCTCCGTAGAGCTTTCACTTGCTTCCCCGACTCCTTCTCCACCAATGCCTTGAACTCACAGAACTTTGAGAACGTTTCACTCATCTTCTGCATGAAGAAGATCCAGCATCGACGAGAATAGTCATAAAAAAATATCCCATAATACCTGTGTTTTTCTATTGAAGCAACTGAGAATGGTCCACACACGTCTGTGTGAATTCTCTTCAGGATCACCGAAGCACGGTTATCCTTCTCATGAAAGGTGGTATTCACAAATTGACCCATTATACATCCTTTGCACTGATCTAACTGCGCAAGATTATCCTTGGGAAGTCCTGTAGAAATTTGCTACAAATGCTTCAAAGCGCCATGATGAAGATGGCCCAATCTCCTATGCCATAATTCGCCCTCATCCCGGCTCACCACTTCTTCTACTTTGCCCACCATTGCAGTGCAGCCATCTACCTCCATCTTTTACAGATTCTTAATTCAAACCCCTATCTTCTTGGTTTGACCCATTGTTTTATGTCGAAGGAAGGATTTTCCCTCACTGAAAACAACATCATAACCCTTGTCTTCCAGCATCACGACTGAGACCAAGTTCTTCTTTAGACCTGGAACATGCATGACATTCTTCAAAAAGAACGGATTACCATACTCCCTCTCAAAGGTAATGGTCTCAATTCCAGTCGCACTGTACCGACCATCGTCGCCCATCTCTATATGCATCTAGAGGTCCTTCTCCTCCAAGTCACTAAACAACTCTTTGTCTCCCGTCATATGGAAAGATGCACCACTGTCAAGATACCACACCAATCCCATGCAGCTTGAAACCAATCATGTGATCAAGGAAAAATCTAGCTCAAATTGCGAGGCTAAGGCCTCTCTAGCTACAGATCCAGTAGCCTGCTTATTCTTATTCTTCTGTGGACAGTTAGTGGCGAAATGTCCATGCTCGTGACAATGAAAACACTTCACTTTGGACAAATCCTGCTTCTTGCCTTTAGCACTGGATTTTGAAGAAGATTTCTTCCCCTTCCCTTTCCTTTCTTTGGCAGCCAAAGCACAATTCTCTTCATATTCATTCTTCGATGAAGATCCATCCCTAGTACCCCGCCTTATCTCCTCCTGCACAAGATCTGACCAAAGTCGCTCCCATCCCGGCAGTTTCTCCCATCCATTGATAGAGTCTTCGTAACTATGCCAACTCTTTGGAAGCCCAAGGAGAGCCAAGATCACCAAGTATTCATCATCAACAGTAACCCCCACACTTCCCAGTTCATCCTTGCATTGGACAAACTTCGTGAGGTATTTTGGAATATTGTTGCCTTTCTCCATTTTTATTTTTCTAAGCTTGTCTTTAAGCGCCAACTTCCTCTGGTCACTTCTGCTTTGGAACAAGTTTGTCAAAGCCTTCCACATTAAGAATGGAGTGGATTTCCTGTGAAGGCCAGACACAATATGGTCCTTCACACCTTCCAACAGAATCCTCCTCGTCTTTGCAGTCTTCTTTTGCCATGCATCAAGTAATGCAGAATCGCTAGATCTCGGCTTAGGAACATCGTTATCGATGAACTCCTTCAGCCCATTATCCTCCAACACCGCCTCCATCCTGTCCTTCCAGGATATGTAATTCGAGTTCCCATCAAGGGCATACTCCAATCTCAACCCGTTGAAAGACATTTCAATGTATACTCGATTTCTGCACCAACAATCTTTTGTAGCAAATACGAATTGTCCACCAGCACAAACTCACCTCACCATTGCGATCTTCAACCAACAATGCTCTGATACCATGTAGAAATTATATGAACTAAGCATGCATATGTCCAATATCCACCTGATCTCACACTATTTAACTTTATGCAAGATACTGAATCTATTCCACTTTTTAATCTTTTGTAGAAAAATTAATTGCACACACATGTGAAGCATAAACAAAAATATTCAATCGCACATAACACAGTTTTTAACCAGGAAAGCCTGAAGTTGAAAACCCCAACTATATAATATGTAAAATGGAGATCATATCAAAATCTCATACAAACATACAAATCTTATCACAAGCCCTCAGTACAGTACAATCGTCATACACTAATCAGGACCAATCTTGCAAATCCATGCACCGATCTTTGCCTCCTGCTAGCCTGCCTCCACTGCGCAATCTCTCCTGAAGAATAGCTCTGAATGAATTCAAATTACTCCATCCTTGACTGCGTAATCCTCATTGGCATCTCCACTGAGTGTGTGATGCAATCAATGCATCACTATACTCACAACAGATAGTCTATCTTGCCCTTTCACCTATCTCTCCATTGGTCTCCACTAAAACTGCCATGCACTGTAGTTAATTGTTGTATTGTTCAGTTGATTAATGAGTTATTATTTGTGAATTAATTAACTAATTAATTCACTGCACTCTCACTAGTTTATTAATCAGTTAGACTAGATACAACTAGCTCAACTAAGTCTAACTGAGTTAAACTAAATACGACTCCATAACTACTTCTTCCAACTATGTCATAACTCTGCCACTTGAGTTACAACTGAGTCCTCCATGCATTAGCTCCACTAAACCCTTAGGAATAGCGTAAATCCTTCTGTCAGCTGTTGTGCCACATCTATGCACTGAACTGAAGTGCTCGAAGAGAATAAGTTGATGTTTAGAGTCTGATTATTATTAAGAGCTAATAATAATCGACATGCATCTATTTTTAGATTGACGATCTAAAAATAGACTTCGCCCAATATTGTAAAAATAGAGTTTCATCTATTTTTTCAACTTTATCAACCATCCACAAATAGCATCCTGCAACTTCTGAAATATGATCATCATGTCTAAAAATATACATAGTCTAAAAATAGACTTGCGCTAAAAATAGCCTGCGGGCCCACTTAGTGAAGGCGAATCTTTTCACTAAGCTCATCATCTTGTTGAATATCAACGTGGTCTAAAATTAGAAATGGAGGAAAATTTGGATGGTTTGAAGGATCAAATAATAGCTAATATGGATGACAAATTAGTGGAAGATCACATCGAGCATCAACAACAAGTTCTCCAACTCTCAAAGGATAACCTAACTTTGGTGCAGAATGTAATGAAACAAAAATAAGATCAACATTACATTGAAAGAAGTTCTGAAGCAGTCATAGAAACAAGAACTCGAAAAGTATGATCAATTTTAGAGTATCTCAGCAAGTGGAAGAACTTTCCTGTAGAAGATTCCACATGGGAGGATAAGAATTTTATACAGAAGCATCAAGAAATAATCAAGCATTGAGGACAACACTTGTTTGAAGGAGAGGGGCATGTTAAGTGCCTATATTAATAGTTTAGTCCCTTATTATGTTAGTGTAGCCCCCCTTATTTTTATTTTTGTACCCTGTAACCCCCATATTGTTATTATTGTGCCCTTACATTATTATTGTAAATCGGCTAGGATTACATTGTGGCCCCACTAGGATTACATTGTGGCCCCATGGACTCTTATATATAGAAAGAAGGTTTTTCATTTGTATCATCCAAGAATTGTTCATTCATGTAATGTATTGGAGGTTTCCCCCTCGAAGTGGCTTATTTCTAAGGCGTTGATATCTCTTTTCTTCTATTTTTGGAGCTGGTTTCACAACAATCTAATTGGTGCAATTATCTGTGCATCATACATTCTTTTCACTTGTTTTTCTATCAAAGGCAATAAAACAAAGTTAATTCTTCTCAACTTTTGTTTAAAGGGCTTTTGATCTTCTTTTATTGGAATTTTATGTTGAATGATGTTGGTATCATAGGATTTGAGATCCTCATAACTCTGAGAAAAAACATCTTGATATTCCTTTAAAAGAGCAATATATTTTTCATTTTCTTGTTGAGGTAAGGTTTTGGAAAGTTTGATTATTTTGGGTTTTAACTCTGTACCAATATTGCATTCTTCTATATCAGATCTAACTGGCTCCATTTTGGGTTTTTTAGCTACATCATTTGAGTCAAAAAGGTCTTATAAAGGAGTTCAACCTTTGGGTAAGAAATTATCCTTAAGATTCAATATGTCAAATTCATCATCAATAATTTCTTCAATCTTTACTTTCTCTAAGTTATCAATATCTGATTGACTAAATCTAGTTGGTTTAGCAAATTTTACTTCATTTATATCTATGTTATTTAAATCTATTTCACGATCTAAATCTTGATCTATAGTACAATCTGTGTCTATCTTACAGTTCTGAAACTCACCTTCATTGTTCGTAAACTTGTAAATATATTCATCTTGAGAAAAAATTTGCCAATACTTGAGGTTGTCTGGAATTATTGGTCTATGATTGACTTCAGTAGTATATTAGTGATTAGGTTGGAATGGTAAATTGCATGTACTAGTAAAGTTTGCAAGACAATGAGCCTATATATTTTGCTTTCTAGGTATAGCAACAAATTTACATTCCAATAAATCATCAATTAAATCTAGCACAATGTCTCTGTATCGGCTTAATCTAGGATTGTAAACAGAATATACTCCATTTATTTGTTTAATGATCAACTTTGAATCTCCCATGATTAATATTCTTTTGCCTCCTGAGTTCCTAATCATTTGAAGTCCTAGAATGAAGGCTTCATACTCAGCCATATTATTGGTACATTTGAAATTGAGCCTGAAAGCATGGCCTTCTGAGTGATTAGTCTCCATGTTGGTTATCCAAACTACTGCTCCTGCTCCTAACTTATTTACTGAACCATCAAAGTATAAATGCCATAAATATTCATGAAAGATATTATCATTGTTTGGTGTTTTATTTTTCTCTATTAGTTTAGTTTGGATTTCATTAGTTTCAGAGTTACATAAGATAAAATAATCAAGGTCCGTTGGTGTAGAGTAAATTGAGTAATTTATAGGTCTTTATGCACTACTGACCATGTAATTCATCAATGTTTCCCTATATAACTTCTTAGGCTGACCAAAAACTGATATAGTAGCATAAGACATGTCTAATTGTAGAGATCCCTGTAACTTTTCTCCCCATGAGTGAGATAGTAAAATTCCATATTTAGGTGGGATATCAGCTACTACAATGTCCATTAATATGCTCTTACCAGGATATTGAATTAGTGTTACACACAAATCTTTGATTAAACCTAAGCAGTTAACTTTACTTGAATCAAATGAAAACAAATCTTTGTAAGGCCTTGTGATTTCTAGATTCAGAGTTTCCATTATGTATTTAGGCATTAGATTATGGGAAGCTCCTGAATCTAGCATTGTGTTGTGTAAAATTTGATCATGAATGGTAAGACTAATATAAAATGGATGAACTACTCCATCTGCATGTTTTCCATTCACATCTAGGCCAAAAATCAACTCTGGTTGATCATCATTCAGATTTATGGAATCTTCTCCATCATTTATGTTTAATGTTTCAGTTATGGTTGATTTATACAAGTCATGTTTTACCAATTATGTTAAAGGAATTGGTCTTTTTAGCTTTTCAATTTCAGATTGTATGTTGAATGTAGGTTGAGATTTAATGATTTGAATAAATTCTTCTTTGGTAACTGTAGTTTGTGTTGGTTTGTCTTGTTTTTCTACAGTTATGTTTTCATTTTCAATTGGTTTGACATTCTCTATTTGAGTTTCTTGTGTTTTACTGCTCCTAGTTCTCTTTTCAGGGATTTTTTGTGAAGTAGTAGATGTTCTTTCAAGCTTAAAATTATCAGCAAGTGTTCTTGAAGTAGCAGTTTTTAGATTTAGGATCAGTAGAGGGTATTTTAGGATCTAAACTTGTTGTTTTAACAGAATTAGAAGCTTTTGCAACAATAGATTTATGTGAATATTTTGTAGCTTGAGCAACTTCATCAGTAATATCAACAGTTTTAGGGCTTGATGTATTTTTAGGACTAGAAATGTTTTGGGAAGAACTAGAGTTTTGCTTATTTTCCCTGGGGAGAATTTGCAAATATTTTTTTTTTGGAGCTTCTATTGTTTTCTTATTCTGTGTTTGGGTAGTTTTCTTGGTAGAAGACTCATTTTTTTTCTTATTTCTAAGGTTATATTGACTGTGTATATTTCATTTATAGCATAATCATAACCTTGTTTATAATCAAAGGATTCACTTGAATCTAATTTGAGTTGTAGGAGTTCAAATAATTCATGATCTTCCTGAGTAGGGAAAATAGTATTATTATCATCTATTCCCATTAGATTTATTGCATCATCATCATCATCATTATTCTTAGAAGTTTCAGCATATTTCCCTTGGAAGGGGGGCATTATTGTTTGGTCTGGGGCTGTTTCTTTTGCTTTTCCTGAATTTGTGTTTTTCCTAAAATTGGGATTTTTGATTTGCTGTAGATTATCCCATTGAGGTCTTCTCTCTATGTTGTATAGTCTATCCATCATCCTATCTAAATTTTTAGCTAACATGTCTATTTTTGTGTCTAAATTGGAATTTTCTTCTTTAATGGTCACTCTTCTCTCATTTCTCAGCCTAGCTTTTCTGACTAAAATGTTTACTTCTACACTAACAACATCTATTTGCATTCTTTCAAAGGTTTCTACATTTATTTCCCTCAACTGATAAGCCATGTCAGTATCAAATCCATCAAGGAATTTGAGTAGGACAATATCAGGATTGGGTTTAATATTTGCAGGGATGGAATTGTAAAAACTGTTATATCTAGTGCAGTAGTCTTGGACTGACTCATTTGGAGCTCTTCTCATGGCATCAAATTCAGATAATATTTGGAGTGGATTATTTTTCTTTTCCCATTTATTTAAAAAAAATCTATGAAACACAACTAAATCAGTTACACTACCAGCAGCAAGACCTCTAAACCACTTCTTAACTTCTCCTGTTAATGTTTGTGCAAATAACCTCATTTGAACATTTGAATCATCAATCTCATGGAGTTCAAAGAAATCTGTCATTTTAGTTATTTGTTGTTGAGCTATATAATGGGTAGTGGCATCAAACTATGGTATCTTACTCTGATAGTCTTGAGGCATGTCATGAAGCTATTGTGGTAAGACTAGGGGAGCATACCTAGCAGCCATAGCTTGAAGTTTATCTTGGCTAGGAGGTAAAGTAGAAGTGCTTGGGGCTGAACTGGATGTGATAGTTGATGAACTAAAAGCTGTAATTGAGGTGCTGGGAAATGAAACTGAAATATATGTGGAACTAATAGGGAATGAGAATGATGTGTTTGAAAAATCAAAAGATGAGCTAGTGGAAATAGTGGATGAAGTGAGTGGTG
Organism: Pinus albicaulis; assembly: GCA_034641835.2. Taxonomy (NCBI): domain Eukaryota; kingdom Viridiplantae; phylum Streptophyta; class Pinopsida; order Pinales; family Pinaceae; genus Pinus; species Pinus albicaulis. The sequence continues at coordinate 565,510,173 of CM076571.1, forward strand.
GAAATAGTACTCTAGGTTGTAAAGGTAATTTAGGGATAAATGGATCTATAGATGTGGCGGTATTGGAAGCTATATATGATGTAGCAGCATATAGAGATGAATCTACAGGTGGTATTATGGTGGTATATAACTGTGAAACTGAAGGCTTAATGGTATAAGCTAATAATTGAGCTAATTCAATAGATTCATCAATATCTTTGAGAATAGTAGCATTAATTTCTTCAATTTTAGTCGGATATTCAACTTTCTTTGATTTATATTCTATTGTAATATTTTTCTATTTTGTTTTCAAGAATGAAATAAAAACAGGGTCTAAAAAAGCAGTATAATGATCACTTTCAAATTGACTTCTAAACAAATAATGTTCAAATTTCAAATCAAAATCTATATCTTGCAAACTTACTAATTCTTGTGGTAATGAATTGACTCTTTTTAATGACACTTCAGCTTCTAAATGTTCTATCTGTTTTTTCTTTTTGCCAATTGGGTCTCGGTTGTCTACTATTATAGCAGGTTTAGGATTCGGGTTAGACTTGGTATAGTAAATTTTCCTAGAAGCCAGAATTACAATTTTTAATACCCACAACTTATAAAATAAATCTTAAAGTAAAAGGATGAATAAAATAATTTTCTTTAAGACTAGTTTTATGACTGAGGATTGGTTAGTTTCCCCAGTATGGTCGCCAGTAATACTATCACTCTAGTAATTCTAAAGTTGTGAGATTTTCGGTTTTTAGTCCAAGAATACTAGAGGTAACCACAAACCAACTTCAAACTCTAGGACCTAGCCTTCCTAGAGTTCAGAGAGGGCTCTCTCTTTAAAATTTAACTTTTTTTTATTTGTAAATATTAGGCAGTTATGAATGTGAATCTTTGGTTTGGTTTTGGTAGATTTGGTGGGAAAAATCACTTGAAAGGATGGATAGTGGGAAATCTATTTGTCCATTGGGTTAAGGAGTCAACATCAAGAAAACAGAACTGGGATCAAGGCTAAAAGGTCAAATGTTTTCAGGGAAAGATAGATAACCCTTGAAGACCTTGGAAAGTTGTTTTTATGAGATGGTATGATCGGGATAAAGGGAAATTAAGAATCTTTTGATCCGGAAAAGGAAGTAGTATGAAGAGGTCAAACAAGAGAGGGTGAAATTAAGGGTTCCCTACATTGGAAATCAGAGGAAAACATATAAATGATAACTAGTTAAAAACAGCGTGCTCTTAACAAATCCTGTAGTAATACTCCTAGTTATTCATTCAGATTTATAAAAAACATAGATGGATGCATGTAAAAAAGAAAGATAACAATGACATGTAAGGAAATACTTCACTCCAAATAGCTCATCACAGGAATCCTGAAGTATGATGCCAATTGGTTTGATCCAGCCTGCTACTCGAAATTTGACACACAAAAGCTTTCAAGTCCAACAAGAAATGACTATAACAATCTCCAGCAATTTTATTCCACACAAAATACTTCTAAAGATGACGTATTTATACATAGTGCTTTACAAAATATCCTAGAATGCTTCTAGGAATTATCTAAGGGAAATAAAATATCTTTACAGCAAAAATAGAGACAGCTGCATAACAAATTAGCAAGTTGTCCTACTTATCCAAAAGAAATAGAAACTGCTTTGAGGATAAGATGCAGCTGGCTACCTTGGTGTCCTCCTTGCTGGCTTTAGATATTTGAATTTTTTTTTTGAATATGATTTGCCTTGTCTGATACTCTTTCTCTGATTCTCTTTATTCACTGATGCTCTCTAAACTCTCATACTCTTTAACCATAATCAAAAATTATTTACTGTTGTAAAAAATCTGTTTTGACTATAAATCAGCAAACAATTTTCTCCTTCTTTCATCTGTCTGTCTTTTATCCTACATAATAAATCTGTGAGTGACTGCCAATCCTCATTTTTAGGAATTTTTATATTTTTTAATTTCCTGAAGTTTTCATCAGCTTCAGTGTATCTAGAAAAATTTGGCTTGATGACAAACAAGTGTCTTATCTCATGTTGTAAATAGAATAAGTCTTCAAAGCTTTTGAGTAAGACTTTTCTTGTTGGAATGCCTTGTCTTGGTGGTTTATTTACCTGTTCTTTTGAAAACTCTCTAATCTTCTTCTCATAGTCATTCTGAGGCATCAGTTTATCATTAATGACCATAATGTCAGGCAGTCCTTTTTGCCTCAAATTTATAAACTTAACCATAAACCTGGTTATTGCAGTATTCATACTCTCACACTTTTCTTCCAGTTGCCTCATTAGATTCTTCTTTGTAGTAACTTTCCTAATTTCTAGGATAGTTTCAGTCCCATCAGTAGTCTTGAGTTCTTCTAACTCTTGTCTATTTTTACTGTTAAGGAATGTGATCAAATTTAAAGCTTTCTTTGGTTTATCAGCCAGTTCACTTTGAGTCTTTTGAATTTCTGCTTGGGCTTTTAGTAATAACTCTCTCTGTTCAAAAATTACCTGAATTGAAGGCCATACATCATGGATGGTTTCAATGACATTATTCCAAAGATGATTTTTGATATATGATATTTGTTCCTTCAATTTCAATTCCTTCTGCAATTTCTTCAACTCTTCATTCAGTCTGATGGCATTTTGTTCATGTGTCTTTGCATTTATCTGAGCCAATTTGTTTGAATTCTCAAGATTTTCTACCACCTGTTTCAATCTGCTGATTTCATTTTTATTTAGAGACATTTCCTCCATAGCTTTCACCAATTTGCTGGATTCATCTATATGGTGAACTGTTGTTGTAGATGATTCAGTAGCTAAGGTTGTGGAAGAAGTTACTGGCACTGTAGTAGCCAGTGGTTCTTTGGGTGCCAACTTTTCAGCTAAAGTTGAAGGCACTGTTGTAGTGATTACAGGAATAACTATAGGAATATCTGGTACTTTCACTGTTTCCTTTTCATGGACAAGTTTGTCCATATAAATCTCCATCTCCTTAATTTGAGCTATCAACTAAAAAATCAAATTCATCATGTCATATTTTTCTTTCTGTCCTTCTATTATTTCTTTTGTTTGAGGATGTTCACTTTGAGGAAGTTTGAACTATTTCCTTAAAGCTGTTATATCTTCATTTTTCTTCTTCACCAATAACTCGGCTGCTTTGGTATTAGTAGGATCATATCCCACTTGCAAAACTAGTTCTTCTAAGGCTTTTAACTTGAGATCCTTGGCATACAATGAATGTTTGTCCATCTTTATCTGATCTTGCGTATTGGAGATGGTGTTCTAGAGCTTCTGAGCACTCATGGATTTATTTGTGACAGTAGAGTATAGCATTTTTGAGGTCTGTCTATGGAACTCAATTTCATCAAGAGCATAGATCTTACATGTCTGGATTTCCAAATCAACTTTCTTATAATCTGCCACTGTCTTTGGAGATTTGACTGTGGGCTGCAACGCTGACATGATTATCTTTTTATTTGAATAATTAAATGCAGAAAGGAGCCTATTTTTGACACTTGGAGTCTGTTTAAGATATTGAGAACAAAAATTATTTTTTATCTCCTCATTCTTCAGCTTGATTAGTTTATATTTTTCTTTGATATCCAAATATTTTGCCTCAACTGCCTGTGAGGAAGAGGCTTCCATGCTTTGTTGTCTTTCCATCAACTGTGTATCTTCATTGTTGACTTGTTCTTCATTTTGATTCTTAGTGGCTGGCTCATTTATAATGACAGTAGTAACATCTGTTTCTGGCAAATTAGTGTTGGTATCTATAAACTCTGTTTCTTTCACATCAATTGTTACCTTTCCTTTACTTGCTAAATCTAACTTGGTCCTTTTGTTATATATTATCTTGAATTTGGTTTCAGTTGTAGTTTCTGCAACATAGGCTCCTTCTTCCCTTACTCACTTAGTGGACTTTTCTAGCTGATTTGTAGTCTCTAAAGTATGACTAGTATTACTTTTTTTTACTGCTTCTATTAAAGTATTTTCAGTCCACTCAATCTGATTTGCAAATTTTTATATCTTTGGTTTGTCTTCATGGATGAATGGTGTTAACTTGCATTTAACCCTTATCTTACTCAAAATCCCTTGTGGATCATAATTCCAAGGAAAAATTTCTTCCAATTTGAATTCCAATAACTGCTTTGCTGCTTCTTTCTCTGCATCCTTGTGATTGTAGGTGAATGGCCCTATCTGATTATTTAGTTTGAATTGAGTTTTCTTCTTATATTTCATGAAATTTATGGAATTAGAGTTTAGGATCTACCTAATATACTCCAAGGCAAAGATCCTCATTGAAGGATATTTTGGTAACTTATAGGGTAAAAACTTTGACCCAACAACTCTAATCTCAATATGCTTTTCATATAAATACCAGTCACCAACTTTATTTTGCTTTGACAACTGCAATATTTTTTTCATTTCTTCATTTATCCTTGGCTGCTCTATTTTTATTAACATTGTGATCACTGGATGTAGGAATAACTCTAAAAATTTTGCATAAGTAAAATCTGTACATTCTTTCCTGAGCAAAGATGTCCAGAAAATGACAGAAAGAGGATTTCCCTCTATGTCAAGCTTTTTGAGAGTAACTGAAAAATTATCTGATTAAAAGTATAAAAACATATGGAAAAGGAAGGAAGTATATCTGAACACTCCTTCAATTTTCAAATTGGTCAATTGATAATGAATATTATCTGCAATGAAACCAACATAATAAAATATTACTTATGGGGGTTTCCCTGGGAGAAAGTGGATAAGAATCCCAAGATGGACTCATCTGTGTGTTTATCAGTAAAATATCATAGGATAAAGGAAAGCATGGAAATCACATGTCTTGAAACTTCTTGGAATTTGGCTGTAGAATATGGGGGATTTAGTTTAGGAATTTCTACATGTAAAGGCATAAATGTCTGAAAAATCATGAATCTCTTGGGAAAATATAGGCCAATATACAACTTGGTGTGGGCCTTTATAGATAAAGGAACTGCTTGGGGGTCAGGTTGAAGTTGTAGTATCTGGTTAATTGATTTAGCAGTAATGGTAAAAAGCACTTCTTTATTAGCATTTACAATAGTTCTTTGCGTAGGCACATAATGTTGTCGACATAACCTAATGACTTCCTGGCATGGGTGAGTTAAAGGGACAACATATTTGGGCAAGTGGGATTCCCAAATATGGACTTCTTCTTCATTATCTAAGGACTTCGCATAGCACTAGTTATGAATATCTAGCAAGTTAAATTAAACAATGGGATCTGCTATCTTGTAATCAACATCAGCTAATGGAATATGTTCAATGTCTACGACTGGGGGTTGTAAAGGATTGACAACAATAGCAGTATTAACAGTCATGGTAGGGGTTGGTTTAGGCACTTTGGAAGCTTCAGGTTTGCTAGAGCTCCATTTTTTAGGCATTTTGGACTACTCCTGCAAGTTTAGACAATTTGCAGAAGTATTTTCACTTTCAGTAGAGGCTTCTTGGATAAATAGGTGAAGTATAGTCTTTTCTTAGGGTTTTATTTCAAATTAGGTCTGTTAAAGAGGTTTACAGGCTTTTGAACTGGCTTAAAACAAGAAACAAGGGTTTCCTGACTCTTTTACTGTGAATTTGGGTTGTAATTCTTTTTGAAAATAGGTCACAGGGGCTTAGGATACCTTCAAAGGTTTTCTAGCTTAATTCAGAGCTTAAAATAGTTCATCAAATTATAAAAACTCACAATTTTCCTCCAAAATTTTACGCAGAAATAAAATAGGGTTTCTGGAAAATATTTGACAGTGTTTGGCCTGTTTTTGGACTATTTTGATGGCTCTTTAATTATTTTTTAAGCTCTGAATGTATATTTTTTCTTTTTAAAGGCCTTTTAAAATTGATTGCAGGCTCAAATTTCAAAGAAATACCTATTTTATGCACGTATTGGGCTTCGAAACAGTTTCTGAGGTTTTTTGAATCAACAACAGCTTCTGTAGAGATTTTGGAGCAATGTAAAGCTCCTCGGCGGTCTTCAATGGGTATAGGCTAAAATTTGCAATCTTTTGTCATGAAAATGGCAGAAAATTGTTGTTTTTACAGTTAGCGAGGCTTGCACTCGGTTTATGCTCAGAAAAGGTAGAAAATGAATGCATTTTCAATGTTTTGTATGCATATTAGGGCTAATGGGAAATGGAATTCAATTTCAGTCACATCGGGCGGGAACGACGGTTTTAGGCTTCAAAGGATTGAAAACAGCTAGTGGTTATCGTATAGCATTACGGTGGTAAGTGGTTTCGGGGCTAACCCACGCAATCCAATAAGAAATGGGCACATGGAGGAGAGATAGAATTACAAAACCACCCATTGCACGCAGATTTGTCATGGGGGTGATCGCGCAAGTTTTCTACGTGATATTGTGTTTTCACTATTGGATCTGGGGTTCGTTTATGAGCTGCTCAGATTGGTTTGCGAGTTGCATCGAAATGGAAGTGGGGTCGGGGTTTCATATCTGTGGCAGGAATGGTTTAATCTTTATAAAATATGTTTTAATAAAGTTTAAACCTTTGGCTTTATGTGATATGGCAGATATAATGTTTAAATCAAAACATTGTGAAATGTTTCAATTATTCATATGCGAGCGCGGGTCTGATATTATATAGTTTTTCAACGTTGAACAATTGTTTAAAACGATAGAGGCGGGATATTTTCATATAGATAAGTTTAGACCAATGGGATAATTGGGCGGGGTTTTATATTTGCGCACATGGAATATAAAACATTGGTCTAAACTTAAAATAAAGGGTTTGGGGGTTTATTTTAAATATAAGGGAATTAATAACTATATGGGATGGTGAAGTTAGGGATTTAATAGAATAAATTTGTAGCTAATATGAAATGAAGGGATAGTAAAATAAAAACAAAAGACATGTTAACTTTAAGTAAAGTGCCAAAAATAAAGTATTGCTTATCTTTTTTAATTCACACTTTAAATTAGGATAAATGTTTTTTGAGGGTTTATGAATGATTTTTAAAAGGGCATGAGATTAGCTATTTAGGGTTTAGCTTTTACTAAGTAAAAATGGGTTTTTACTTAGGAAAAGGGATTATTATTTATGAATGAAGGGTAAATATTGATGAATGTGATTCTAGTGTGGGAATTCAATATTTTCAACTAATCAGTCATTGAGCCTTAGGTCTGGTCCCAACAAAAGTCAAAGAAATGCTCTGAGCCTTTTTGACTGATCATTTAAAATACTAAATATTTGTAGGGGAGGGGAAATTAGTAATTTTGCCCAATGATGCTTTATTACATGATTGCTCAACTGCTTTCTACCTACCCATCTTTATTTCTAACATTTTTACTTCATTTTCATGGGTGCATTTAGGCTTGCAACCCTAAAACATTTTCTTTCAAAGCATAAAACTACCTAAGTCTACCTTATTTCATCCGAGGGTTCAGATTAAACTGTTGAGCTCGTCATTATTCTCTACCTATCTACTAATTTGTCAAGTTTAAACTTTTTGACAAATCTTTATTCTCTATCTAAAACATGAAATTGAAAGCATGAAAAGTGAAGATTAAACTGTTTTAACTGATCATGGATTATGGCATTTATTCACACTTTGCACATAATCTTTATTCTTGCAGTAAAGTAAAAGTAGTGGCACTTGGATTTTCTCACTTTCAGGTCTTATTTTTGTTTTTCTTGTGGGGTATATATTTTTCTAAGTCCTTTGATTTTTCTTTTAGGAATTTTTACCCTCTTTTTGGCTTTTTATTATTTTTCATTTTCTTAAAATATGGAAAAACAACTTGTAGAAAGCAAGGTATGTAAATATTTACAAGACTATAAAAGTCAATTCAAAATTTATGAACCCTATTATTATAGGACCCTAACACCCAACCCGAGGAAATTCTAGAAGAGAAGAATGCATTTTCTCCACTCTATATCACTGCACCGTCAGATGGATACATTGCTCAGCTTGGTCATTCGAGACAAACAGATAAATAACTAAAAGCTTTTTTCTGACCATGAGGATATTAAGAGAATACTCAAAGACATAAGTTATGACATGAATGATATAGTGGTGAGATTAAATCAAGTGGAATGCTTTGTTGTTTCTGACGCATGGACAAAATCAAACAACCATCAGGATGAGGACGCAGTGATCAATGCTCCACCTTTGAACAGTGTTCCACCTCTGAACACTAAAAATGAAAAATCTCCTTCTCACCCTCCAATTATCATTTTGGACTAATAATTCCACTATGCCTACTCTCTAAGTACACTATGTTCACTATCTACTTCTAGTTGTTGGTAGCTACTTACTGCTCTCTTTTTTCACGATACTTTTGGTCTATTAAGTGGTGTCAATGGCTCTATGATGTTTTTTTTCTTATGACAATCATACTTAGTTTGTTTTCAGGTGCAATTAATCCAAGGTTTTTACATACGTATTCCTTCGTATAAGTGTTGTCTCAATATTTTTATGGCCAGTTTTGTTTTTGGACATTTTGGGAGCTACTCAAAATCTTCATGAAGGTTTAACTATGTAATATCTTTTGTTATCCATAAAAATCAGCATACAAATTTTACCAAAAAAAAAATACAATGTATAGGCATTGAAAAAAAAATAGGCATCACAAATTCCCTTACATTTTTGAAGTGGATCCCAATTTAGTTCCTTATGTTATCTTGTTAAGTGAAACAGGGGATGCTCCTATTGAATCAATTTCTATGGTGAGATTCATAAGGTATGTTATCCATTCATAAAAAAATTTCATATAGAATGATGGCTAAATCAAGTTCCTAAGTTTCCAAGAAACAAATTTCTGCAAATCTATGAGTTCTTGGAACTTCATTGTGCCTCATGTCCAAAAACCCATCTCACTATTATCTTCACTTAAAAATCCTTGAAGGCAACCTGCTGGTATAAAAGACTGTTTCAAAGCCTTCCTTTTCCTTCATTTCACCCATTCCATCATTTTTCCTTGAAAAGCCCCTTTCCTCCTGTCAAATCCCTCTTTTTCTTCCCTTTTATACTCCATTTCATCAAAATCCCCTTTAAAAACCATTTAACCCCTTTTCATTTGGTTTAAAAAATCCTTTTTACCTTACCCAAAACCTAAAAAACACTAAAAAACCCACAAAACCCCATAAAATCCTTTGTATAAGCTTTTCCGCTCCTTTCAGGCTTTTAAGCCCCCTTGGCTTAAGCCCCTTTCCCTTTCTCTGCCATGTGCCCCGGCCCTGGAACCAAGTGCTAAAACCTTGGCCCCTTCCGACATTCGCCCCTGGTCCTTTAAAATATTCACAGGACCTATCCCTTTCTTTTATATTCCCTGCCTTTCTCCAAAACTCCTCTCCCTTTGTAAAATCCTTACCTTGACTAATGGCATCCCCAATGCATCTTCACCATCGATCTGGGAGATCTGACGGCCATCGGGCTTTCCCCACTTCCCTGACTCCTCGTCCACCACCTCCCCCTAGAATCCATCTTCACCGTTAATTCCCAATGATCTAACGGCCCGCACTTAATTCAATCAATTAACCCTGCAATTCAACATTTCGCTTCGCGACAAAATAGCTGACGCAATCGCCAGGTCCCACCACCCGATCATCGCGCATCTCTCCATTTGTCGCACTCGCTTACAGCCGTGGATCTGGCTCCCCCCAGATTAGATGGTTAACATTCATTTTCTTGCCAGATTCTCACAAATCTCGCCACCGTGCACCTTTAACGCGAAATGAGCGGTTTTAAAGGGACATGTGTCAACCTCCGATGCATATCGCATTCCCCTGTGCTAATACCGCTCACCACCCTTTGCTCATGCAAAAACCATTCTCGATTTTCCCAAAACCACCCATTCTCTCTTCATGCCAAAACTCTGTTTCAAACCTTGGTTCACCTGTCCGCCATGGTTTTCCGCCTCCTCTGCATACTCTTCCTCCGTAATACTCCTTTGCCCTCACCAAGCCCTCTGAAGCAGTTTAACCCAAGCATCGCAAGTTTTATTTTATCAATTTGTGTGTGTTGCAGGTTTTCATGGTGGAAAGGATATAAAGTCTTCCCACAGGCAATTACAGTGGCTCAGGGCCAAGGGTGACGATCCTCGTGGCCCAAAGAAAGGAAAAAACGGACTAGCAGCGTTAATTCCATGTTTTAACCAATGATTCATGAGCATTGGTCACACGATCAAGCCCTCCAGCATGCCAAACCCACTTATGCAGCCAGCAGTGAAGACAGAGATCAGAAGAATAAAGATAAAGGGATTAAGCATAAAGTTGAAGATTAAATGCTTAAATTCACAGTTAAAGATAAAGACGCAGTACAAAGCCAAAGATGATCCAAGAAGGCATAATAAAGCCTTAAAAACACAATTAAAAGCTAAATATCAGTGTTTAAAGTGCTAAAACAAGACAGATCAGCGAAGAAAAGCCTCCAAATGCCAGATTAGTGAGGCAATTAATCCCCAGAAACCCAGAAACGCCACCTGTAGTCCTATTTACCTCAAAATCATACAAATTTAATGCACAGTCAGAGATATTTCCAAAGACAACTCAGAAAGTAATTGCCAGCTACCAAAAGCTTCAAAAGTCAACAAAAGTGACTGAAGTAGATGAAATTTAATGTAAAAATCAATTAATAGAGTTAAGACATTATATATATTCTCCATTAGGCCTCCCAAAGGTTGAGAAGCATTTACTCTGTATTAATTGAATAGTTAGACCTTCCTTTCACTCCACCTCCTCAATTTACCTATAAATATTATATGAGGAGTTCATTGTTGTTGTTGGTTGAATACTTGTTGAATGTAAATAGTTGTTGAAGTTACTAAAGCTCTGTTAGTGATTAAATAAAGATAGGCTGAGAAGAGAAGTTTGATGCTATAACGACCTACTAGACTTGAAGATTGTAACTGGTTTGAACATCAAATACACAAGTTGATTTATGGGATCCTGGTCTATGTCAATGGTGATGTTTTTCTTACTATAATTGTTGTTTTTCTCATGTTTTTCATACTGTCCACTTTCTCTGATAAAGAACAACAAATTTAGATTAGGATTTACTGTAAAAGGTACCCTAAATCTCACTGATAAGCTTTATCTTTATGTTTTCTTCTAATTGTGCTTTGAGGATAATTCAATAGAGTATAACCAGTGAAGTGTTGGTGAGCCCATATTTCCTAAGTACAACTTGAGATATTGTCTTTGAAAGTTCTTGAAAAGTATGCTAAGTAAAGTTGAACTAGAGAAGTCTATGGTTAGCCCTGTCCTCTAGTTTATCTCCAACAGTTGCTTTGAAAAGATCCCTGAGAGTATTCCAAAAGCAGGATAGGTTCAAAGTCCTTACTTGATCTTAGGTTTCCCTTTGTGTTCTTATATGTTTTCTTCAATTCATATTGTCAATCATTTTTTGTGCTTACACTAAAATCAGTTCACATTGTTAATCCAATCATTTTAAGTTAATGTACCATCATATATTGAGTTACATCAAATCAGAAATCATCGTCTACACTAAAATCAATGCATCTAATGCACGCAATCAAATAAGATTAGAAAAATTCTACACTGAAATGAATGAATCTAATGGATTCAATCATATAAGATTAGAAATCAACATCTACACTAAATTTAGTGTATCTTGTGCAAGCAATCGAATAAGATTATAAATCATCATCTCCACTGAAATCAATGCATCTAGTGCAAGCAATCAAATACGATTATAAATCAACATCTACACTAAAATAAATGCATCTAATGCAAACAATCAAATATGATTATAAATCACCATCTACACTGAAATAAATGCATTTAGTGAAAACAATCAAATAGGATTAGAAATCAACATCTACACTGAAATCAATGCATCTAGTGCAAGAAACCAAATAGAATTTGAAATTACCATCTACACTAAAATCAGTGCATATAGTGCAAGCAATCAAATAGAATTAGAAATCAACATCTACACTGAAAACAATGTATTTAGTTAAAGAAATCAAATAGAATTAGAAAAAATATGCAATGAAATCAATGCATCTAGTGTAAGCAATCAAATAGGATTAGAAATCAAAATCTACACTAAAAATCAATGCCTCAATGCATTTAGTGCAATAAATATGCTTCCCTCTCTCCCCCCTCCATCTATATTTGTATTTGCCTCCATCTCTCCTACTTTGAATCTCGATCTCACCCCAAACATACAGACTCTCTCTCCATCTCTTCATTCTCTCTCTCTCTCTCTCTCTCTCTCTCTCTCTCCACTTTTCTCCATGTATGTCTTTCTTCTTCCCTACCTCTATCCCCTTCCAAATCCATCTCTTTTTCCTCGCTCTCTCCTCCTCTCTCCTCCTCTCTCTCCCTCCCTCTACCCTCCTCTCTCTCAAGTCATCTCTCTCCCTTTCTCTCCCCCTGTCACTCTCTCACTCTCTCTCCCCCTCCAACCCTATCACTATCTACCTCCCTCTCTCCTTCTCTCTCTCCCCTCTCCATCTTCGTTTCTCCATATCTCTCTCTTACCCTTCCCTCCCTCTCTCTCTCTTCATTCCTCCTCTCCCCTCTCCTTTAGTTTATCTCCTTAAATGCAAGCGATCAAATAGGATTAGAAATCACCATCTACATTGAAATCAATGCATATAGTGCAAGAATTATTCTTCCCTCTATCCCCCCTCCAGGGAAAATTTTAAGGGCTAATATTCGTAGGTGGGCTAATTTTCCATGCTTTTTTCTAAAAAAATGATTCGCTAATTTCCATTTTTTTCTAAAACTAATTCGCCCAAATTTTATATTATAAAATTATTTTACCTTAAAAATCACAAAATTTTATATAGAGACCATATAAAATTATTATAAATTTGAATACTCTTACAAAAATATTGTCAAGCATTTTATATATTGCATATGATGGACTACAAGATTCACTAAGGTTTCTAAACTTCAAGATAAATTTCCATCCTTCAAATTTTCCTTGCCCCCCTCCATCTATATCTGTATCTCTCTCCATCTCTCCTTCTTTGTCTCTCTATCTAACCCCCAACACCCCCCCCCCCTCAAACACACATGCTTTCTCTCTCCATATATATATATCTCTCCCTCTCTCTATCTCTTTCTTCTTCCCTCTCTTCACCTATCATCTATATATCTATCTCTATTTGTCTCTCTATATCACACCCAAAACATACACACTCTTTATCCATATTTACCTATCTCTCCCTCCCTAATCCTCTATGTTGACACCTAATCCTAAGGGATTGGGTGAGATTTTATATTATTGTAATTTAGTAAATAAGGATGGCCAAGAGATATTGGGAAGTGAATCCCAATAGTCTCACCTCCATGTATAAGTACACACAATCTCCATCTAATGCATCTTCAGTTTTGCGGAGTTACCTCCTGGCCTGACATGGTATCAGAGCCAGTCCATTTTTTGGCATTCCTACCCTTGGTGTAATTCCCTCTTGTCTATGTGCTACATTTTTGCAGATTGACACTGTGCATTCAGATTTTTATTGCTTCTACTGCATTCAAAACTTTTTTTGCATTCTGGCTTCTCCTGGAATACCTACCTCTTTGCCTCTGCTCCTTCGGCCATTCTGGAATAATTTTGCATGCTATTTTTTAGCAAATTCTTCTATCAATTTTTGCACACAATTGTGCAAAATATGCTCCAAAATTGTCTTGACAATCACTTCCCTAGCATATCACTCCCCTCACGCTACCTCTTTCTCCTCACAATCACTCATTCCCTTGCCTCACGTCTCCTCTCCCCTGACCATTCCCTCATAGCCGCACGCGGCTCTCCCCAAACACTCGTACCCCCTCGCATGCACCCTCTCAGAGCTCCTCACCCCTCCCTCACACCGCACCCCCGTCCCACTCTCCCCACCCCCTCTCGGCGTTCCCCACACACTCGCTCATCCCCGTTCCCCCTCCCTCATCACTCCTCTCCTTGCTCACCCCCATTTCTCCTCACTCCTGCACTCATATTCCCACGTTCCCCGCTTACTCTTGTCACTCTGTTCCTTTTCACCCATCGTTCCCCCTCAATCCAACACACCCCTTCCCCCTCACCTCTACCTGCTCACCTCACCTCCCTCGGCCCTCCCCTCCCCTCAGCCCTTAGCCCTCCCCTCCAATCCCCTCCCCTCAGCCCTTAGCTTTCCCCTCCTGTCCCCTCCCCTCGGCCTGTGCCGCCCCCTCCCTGCATAATTTTTTTTAACAGAAAATCCACCCGCCCCCACTTCCCTGCATAATTTTTTTACAGAAAATAACACCCCCCCCCCTACGTAATTTTTTTACAGAAAATACCCCTCCCCCCCAGAAAATGCCTCCCCTAGTAAATACCTCCCCCAGAGAATACCTCCCCAAAATAAACCCTCCCTCAGATAATACCTCTGTTTTTTTCCCCAATTTTTTTACAAAAAAATATATATATTTTTTTTGCAGAATTTAAACCAGACTTTTTTTTTTTACCGTGATAACAAAGTGATTTTCTTTTTCTTCAAAAGAATTCATTCTCTCATATCCATTATGGGATTTTTTCTCTACGATAAGGAGAACGATCCTGAATGGTCTTGAAAAATCAAGAACACTCTCATTTTTAATGATCTGTGGAGAGGAATTTGTGAAGGAGAAGGAGACCATCCACCAACAAAGCCTACTTCAGACAAGGAGATTGTCATTTGGGAAAACAAGAACTACAAGGAATATGACTTGATTACAGCGTCCGTAAATGAAGAGGTGAGTTTCCATATTACACCGTTTTCAAATGCCTATTAAGCCTTGAGAAAACTAAAATAACTCTACGACTCACATTTAGAACTTGAAATTGTTCAATTAATGATTAAGTTGTTCAACCTTGAATTGAAAAATGATGACCCTCTTGTTTTAGCTTCAGAAGTAAGATCTATCATGCATGACATTAAGAATATTGGTGTAGAAGTTGACATACCTCTCATAGCATATTTTAAGGCATTGTATCCCACTTATTCACATTACCTTGAGTCATTGCAAGCAAGTGGAAACCTCATGAAAATCACCTTTGATTCCCTTGAGAAAAATTTTGTAGAAAGAGAGAAGGCTTTTGGAAAGATGACAGCACCTCTGTCTTCTGAAGAGGTTGTATGTTTTGCACATAGAGAAAAGAGTCATGCTCAAGATTTTTCGAGAGGAAGAGGTGGATGAAGAGGAAGAGGAAGAAGAAATTTTAGAGGAAGGGGGGGGGGGGGGGGTAGACAAACTCAAAGTGAAAAATATGATCTTCATTGCATACGCTGCAATAAAGACTAGCATGCTGCATCTAAATGTAAGTTGCCTTGGGATAAAATTGAGCAGCAAAGAAATCAAGACAAAGATAAAACTCATGACAGAGACAAAGGTAAAGCACCTGAATCCTCTCATTATGTTGTAGCATATTGTAATAATGGAGTAACTGAAGACTTGTTTTATGTTTCATTTACTTCTTAGAGAAATGATTGGTTGCTAGATTCAGGAGCAACATGTCACATGACATTCGGAAAATATTTTTTTGAAGAATTTACTGACAAATTTTATGGACCAATATAGTAGTATACTTCGAAGATAAATCCAAACTCAAGCCATCATGGCTTGGCACAATCAGGCTTAAGTTGCCTAGTCTTCCTGATCGTCTTATAGTACATGAGGTTCTATACCTCCCTCAATTGAGGAGAAAATTGTTGTCCTTGGTCCACATTTGCCAGCAAGGACACTCCATTCACATGTTTGATGGCAAGGTTGAGGTCAGAAAAGCATCAAGTCACTCAGTTTCCATGGAGGGAATAGAAGAAGGAAGACTCCTGAAGCTGCAAGGTTCCATGCTCATGCATAAAAATTTGCATTAAATTCACATCATGATGAAGGTACATTCCCATCAAGCCTTTTATGGCATGCTATATTTGGACACTTTAACTATGAAAGCCTTCAATTGTTGAAGAAAAATCATGTTACTGGACTGCCTACAATTCCTAGGAAACTTAAGCAATGTGATGCTTGTATTCTGGGAAAGCATAGAAAACAACCATTTCATGATTCACATTCCAGAGCACATAGAAAACTTGAGCTTATTCATTCATATTTATGTGGCCCTATGCCTGTTGCTTCTACAAATGGAAATAAATATATGATGGCATTTATTGATGATGACACTAAAATGTGTTGGATTTACTTATTGAAGAAAAAATCTGATGCTTTTCAAACATTCAAGAATTTTCATGCATGGATTGAAAATGATGAAAAAACTCATACTAGCTCTTTGTGCACTGATAATGGAAAAGAATACACTTCAAACAAGTTTCGAAACTATCTTCGTCAACATGGGATCAAACATCAAACAACTATGCCCTATAATCCCCAACATAATGGTGTAGCTGAACAAATGAACAGGACAATTTTAAATATGGTTTGCTCCATGATGTTTTTTAAGAATGTAAAATTGATGTTTTGGGCTGATGCAGTTCTATGTGTTATATACTTAAAGAATATGTGTCCTTCAAATTCAATCAGAAACAAAACTCCTTATGAAATGTGGCATGGCCACATTCCTTCAGTAAAGCATTTCAGGGTCTTTGGTTCCACCTGTTATTCTTTGATACCTAAGGTACAAAGGAATAAAATTGGTGCTAGAAGTCAAAAATGTATCTTCTTTGGGTATTCCAATACCTCTAAAGGATATCGTCTCTATGATGAAGTCAATACGAAGTTTGTAGTAGAAAGAGATGTCATATTCCTCGAATCTTCCAAGATTAACAATGTTGTTGAGAGACAACTTGATCGCCTGGATAGATTCACTCATGCAAAGTATTTTCAAGAATTTGATAATCATATTCCACTTCTTGAAGGGGGATTCCTATACTGAATCAATTTGTGGAATCATTTTCTGAAGCACTCTCTCCCCCACATGAAGAACCAACCACATATGACACCTTGAATAATGTGATTGAAAGAACTGAGAGATTGAATCTTGATTCAATTCCAACTCAGTCAAATGAGGATCCTGAACCATCTTAGAAGGTTCCCCCAAAATGGCTGACAAAGACAATAGAAAATGTTCGTTGAAACATAGGAACAAGAAGTTCCACCAGACAAAACGGAGTTGACATAGATAATTCTGATTCACCTATTCATATGGATATTTCTTATAACTATGAATTGAATTTGTCTACATATCATGAACCATATTCCTTCAAAGAATCCACTTCTCATGTTGAATGGAATGAAGCAATGCAAAAGGAGTATGATGCCTTGATAAAGAATCGCACTTGGAAGCTGGTTGACCCTCCTTTGGGAACCAAACCAATTGGCTACAAGTGGCTCTACAAGAAATATTAAAAAGCTGATGGCTCACTTGACAAGCACAAATCCAGGCTTGGGGCAAAAGATTTTGCACAGAAAGAAGGGGTCAATTGTGAAGAAAATTTTTCCCCCACAACAAAATGGGCCACCATCCAGACACTCTTTGCCCTAGCAGCGTAGAAGGGATGGAAAGTCCATCAGATGGATGTAAAAAATGCCTTTTTGAATGGATATCTAAAGGATAAAGTTTTTATGTCCTAGCCAGAAGGATTTGTTGTGAAGGGCCAAGAACACAAAGTATGCAAACTTATAAAATCCTTGTATGGCCTCAAGCAAGCACCGCGAGCCTGGTATGAGAAATTAACTGAGCATCTTCTGAAACTTGACTTCAAACATTTTGACCTTGATGATGCAACTTGGTTTGTTAAGAAAGTTGTAAAAACAATTGTATATCTTGTGGTGTATGTAGATGATCTTTTGATGACAGAGAACAATGAGAGTTATATTGCAT
The DNA here is from genome assembly GCA_034641835.2 of Pinus albicaulis. Classification (NCBI taxonomy): domain Eukaryota; kingdom Viridiplantae; phylum Streptophyta; class Pinopsida; order Pinales; family Pinaceae; genus Pinus; species Pinus albicaulis. Next base: position 565,527,932 of record CM076571.1, read on the forward strand.
CCATAAAGAAAGAATTGAAGAAAGGTTTTGAAATGACCGATTTAGGCTATGTTCATTACTATCTGGGTATTGAAGTAACTCAACATCCTAAATTTATATTCCTTTCTCAAAAGAAGTACATTGGAGATCTTTTGAACAAGTTTGGCATGGATGAATGAAATCTCTTAAACACTCCAATGGAACAAAACGTGAAGCTCACATCCATTGAAGGGAAGGAATTCGAGGATGCAACGTAGTATAGACAGCTTGTAGGAAGTCTTATCTACCTAAATACCACCAAACCAGACATCTCATTTGTTGTTGGATTCCTCTCCAGGTTTATGCAAAAACCTTGTGAAGGAAATTGGTCTGATGCAAAAAGAGTTATAAAGTACTTGAAGGGGACTCAAGACTTTGGACTCAAATATACATAGGTAGATGACTTCAGCTTGATCAGATACTCTGATTTAGACTTTGATGGGGACAAAGAAACTAGGGTGTCTACTTCAGGTTATACCATGAGTCTTGGATCAGGAGCTATCTCATGGAGATCACACAAACAGTTAGTTCCAACGGATTCCACAATCAAGGCAGAATATGTGGCAGCATCTGAAGCAACAAAGGAAATTATGTAGCTCAGGAAAATCCTAGAAGATTTGCAGATGAAACAAATGCATTCAACACCACTCATGATCGACAACACTTCCGCAATAAATTTGGCCAAGAACCCAAAGTTCCATGATCAAACAAAGAACATCAATACAAAATACCATCTGATTCGACATCATGTTGAGACCAAAACTATCCATCTATGTCATTGTTCCACAAATGAGTAGACTGCAGAAATCTTCACCAAAGCACTTGGAAGAGAAAAGTTTGAAAAGTTCAAAAAGATGCTTGGACTCACCAACATCCCTTCAGATTAAAGGGGGGAATGTTGATACCTAATCCTAAGGGATTAGGTGAGATTGTATATTATTGTAATTTAGTAAATAAGGAAGGCCAAGAGACATTGGGAAGTGAATCCAAATAGTCTCACCTCCATGTATAATTACAGACACAATCTCCATCTAATGCATCTTTAGTTTTTCAGAGTTACCTCCTGGCCTCTATCTCTCTCTCTCTCTCTCTCTCTAGCCCCTTCTCTCTTCCCTCCTACTCTCATCTCTCCTTATCTCTCTCTCTCTCTCCATATTTATCTCTCTGTGTCTTTCTTCTTACCTCCCTCTATATATATATATATATATATATATATCCTTCTTTTTCTCTCTATCACACCCCCCAAAACACACATGCTTTCCCTCTCCATATCTATCTATCTCTTGCTATCTCTATCTCTCTCTATGTCCCTCTTTTATCTTTCTATATCACTCCCAAAATGTACACACTCTTTCTCCATATTTATCTATCTCTCCTTCCCTCTTCCTCTCCATCTCTCTCTCTCTCTTCCCCTTCTATCCCTCTCTCCCCCCTTCTATCTCTATTCCCTCCTCTCCTCTCTCCCTCTATCTCCATTATCACTCCCTCTCTCTCTCCACCTTTCTCTTTATGTGTCTTTATTCTTATGTCCTTCTTTCTTTCCCTTCCTCTCTCCTCCTCTCTCTCACTTCCTAGCTCTCTTCCTTCCTATCTCTTCCTTTCTCTCTTGCCTCCATCTGTCTTCTTACCTCCCTCTTTCTCTCCTTTCCTCTCTCATCCTCTCTCTCACATCCTTGCTCTCTTCCTTCCTCTCTCTCCCTTTATCTCTTGCCTCCCTTTGTCTCTCCCCTCATCTCTTTGTCTTTGTCTCTCTCTCCGCCCTCCAACTCTGTCACTATCTCTCCTTCTCTCCCCCTTTTCTCTCTATCTCTCCTTCTTTATCTCTCTATCTTTCCCCCAAGCATATACACTATCTCTCCATCTCTTCCTTCTCTCTCTCTCTCTCTCTCTCTCTCTCTCTCTCTCTCTCCACTTTTCTATCTCTATGTGATTCTTCTTCCATCCCTCTATTTCCTTCCAACTCCATTTCTATATGCCTCCTTCTCTCCTTCTCTCTATCAAGTCCTCTCTCATCCTTCCTCTCTCTTCCTCTCACTCCCTCCATCTCTATGTCTTTGTTCTCCCCTCCCATATATAACTAGAGTTAATATATATCATGATATATTAATATATATCATGATATATTAATATATATTATAATATAAAAATTTGATATTATAGTAAATTTAATATTGTATTAATCCTAAGTTATTAATTTGATAATATATTAATATTAATATTATATTTAATGATATTTTTTACATGACGTGACAACCAAATTTTCAAATATTACAATTTTGAGTTATTTTTTTAGAGATTTTAATATATCCATAGGATATCGTCTTCCTTTTGTTACACTAAAATTTGTCACCATGACACTTAGCTGTCTATATGGGTTCATAATTACCTATATTATACTCCCTTAGAGGTCCAAAACCATAAATTTCCCATACCAAGTCTTGGAATTGGAGAAAAGCTCATTAAAACCCTAAAAATCCTAACTCCGCACTTTTCCTAGTTCTTACTTGCGGTACCACGGTTTCTTGCTCTATAAACTACAGCACATCCCGAACGTTCTACTTATTAAAACTGAGGACTCCCGTAAAAGGTAAAATAAAAGAAAAATTAAGTTCTAGAAGCCCATTTGTTCGAATATTCTCCTAGCTGGAGGCTTCTAGAAGTGTAATCAGGTCGAGCTTCATCCTTTCATTCATGAACCTTTATCCCTTCATTAATGGAGATTATCCCTTGGTATTTGGAGCTAAAATCCCTTCATGACAGGAATTTATCCCCCTCTTTATGGAACTGAAACCTCCTTCATTATCCTATAAATTGAACTCATGTTTCAGTCTCAAGGGTATACTGTGGATTGATAGATTGGTAGAGTTCTTAACATATAGAAGAAAATTGCTGAAGAAATCATACTCTCTATACTTGGCATCATTGGTATGAGAACGATCATATACTCATATCTATAGTTTTATGCTAGTTCAGAGAGGAGAAGGCTTGTTAAACTAAAGGAAAACGACTGGTCAAGACCTCGGAAGAACCTATATGACATCAAGGCAACAAGGTTGTAAGGTTACTTCTTATCATACAAGATAATATAAATGGATTATATTTTCTCATTAAATTGTTCATGTATCTATTGAGTAATTTAATTCTTGGATTCCTTGATCACTGAGAGAGATTAGTGTTTTCTGAATTATTATATCTTGTAGGTGATTTTAATCCTTTTTTCTGTCTTTGGGTGCAGGTCTTACATGCTGAATTGACCTCTTTTGGAGCAACTGGATTGAAGATTAAAACAAGCATTGGACTTAAGGTAGGAGCATCTCTTCTTACTTAGTTAATTAATAATTCTGAATCATAATAATCTATAGAAAATGGTTAGCATTTGGTCTATTTGTTTCTAGATATCCTTAGGATACTAGGGAGATCGTTCTTGTCTGCAAGAGGGATTAATCCGCATAACAAAATGGTGATTTCGCTAGGGAAAATGAACTTAGTTTTCTTTTCTATTTTTCAGTTTTACTTTTGAAGAGTTTTTCTGATTTTGATTAGTCCACACTGGGTTGGGTAAATCATTTCTTAGAATCTATAAAAAGCAGATCTAAATTATTATTTTTTTTATATGTTTTCTGGCCTCTGCACTTTTTGTTTAAAAACAGTGCGGTAACCTCCGCAGTTTTAGTGTAAAGACAGTGCGGTACTACACTTTTTGTATTAAAACCTGCGGAATTAAGGAAATTTTTTGAAAAATTAAAGATTCTCTTTTCTTGAACCAGATTACTAGATTCTCAGTGTTTGCCCAAACTTGTTTTGACTGTCAAAAGCCTTGTGTATGAATTTATTTCAACAACTTTTACAATATCATGAGTCTACGTTAAGTTAATTGGGTGTTTTGAGTTTCTTTTTGAGAAATTATTAATTTGGTTTCCTTTGGTCTGAGTGTTAACCGCCTTTGAGTGTTTTTATTTTTGATCTTTGAAAATCTCACCCAATTTTCTTTACTTGCACGTGATTGTTTCCTTAGATTACATTAGTGAAGGAGAATACTCTTGTTTTTCTTTTGCTGATTTGGAATCATCTTGTGTTTGAGAATTCTCTTGCATAGATTACATTTGCATAGTTAGAATTCTCATTTTCAGAATATGAATGAAAAATGTGGATAGATTACATTTTCATACTTTTCAAGTGAATTGTGCATAGATTACAACTGCATAGTTTACATTCTGGAAAAATCAATCGTAGATTTAGATCATTTTCTTTGATTTGAATTTACATGTTTTTATGCCTTTTTTAAAAACATAAAAATAAAAAATTCGAATTGATTAGCATTAGTTTTTCTTGTTGAAATTAGTGCATTAGAGAATTTGTTATATTTTCTCTTATTTATCATTTTTTGCATTATTGGAAGTGAATGGAACCTCTCTCCTTACTTTAGTTAGGATTCATCGAAGTGAAAGATTACATTATCATATTCGATTGCATTCAATTTTGGGTCAGGTCATAATACCATTGGTTTCATATCCATTTACCCTTTCAGTAATAACAACCCAAATAACATAGCGCTTAATAAAATTCATCTAGTAATTTTTACATTTTTAGGGCTCTTTCCACCAATCTAGTTCAAGATTAGTTCTTTGGAATAGGTTGTAGTTAAATTTCCAAAGCAACTAAAAAAACAAGTAGCATCTTGCGGTAAGGGAAAATTCCAATCGTTGCAATTGTTCTTTGGGAAGCTGTTCTTAAAAGATTCAAGCATGAGATCATATCGGAATCAGTGAGGTAATCATACCTATCTCATTGGGAAAGATAGCAGATGTGCACGTATTAAAAATGGTAAACCTCGGATAGACCATTGTCGAGGAGCCTGGGGTCACTTGTTGGTAAACCTTTGATTATGTCAAAAAGCCTTCAAGGGGATTGAGCTTGTTACTCTGCTCTTACGTGTATATCAGATCGTATACTGTTCTCGAAGGTATAATTGTCTCAGTTGGTGACCTTAGTGGCCATAATCTTTAGGATTTTTTCCTAAGGTGACGGTGGAGGGCAGGTCCCACTATACCTGGAGCAGACGTTGACTAGACTCACTTGGAATTTCCAGAGGGTACTCTTCACTTTGAGATGGCATAGTGGAGGTGCTTGCACCAGACTGTTTCATTAAGCAGGTTATCAGGGTAATTGTTCCGACCACTATTTTTTCACATTGATCTCTATGACATTGGATTTCATCACCAACTAGTGATTTTGATGTGAAAACAAACTATTTGTGTGTGGTTTGAATCCAAGATTTGATAGCGCGTGTTCATTTGTTTGTTTTTAATTTTAGAGACCTTAGGTGTGAATTATGAATTTTAATTATTAATATTTTTAAATTGTTAATAAAATTCACTGAAGTTGAATCTAATGGCAATTGTTCCGGAATTTACCAACCAAGGAATCCCTCTTAATGAGAATCCTAGTACTTTTCCTTGCTTTGGAAATGTTGGTCCTCCTTATATGGCTACATTCTCATTACCTGGATTTACAGTAGGTATACCGATATAGTTATTTTCAAATTCATTGGCCTTGAATACTCAAATTGTTCGACCTCAACCGGATGCTGCACCTCAACAGAGTTCACCATCTCAACATCACCAACCTCATGTTGACCCTTTACCTTCTTCGCCCAACATTTCTTCCTCCATTTATTCCTCTTCGCTTGGTAAAACCCTTGACGTTAGTAACCAGGTGGCTAAGAAGAAGAAGAAAGGGAAGAAGAAGAAGAAGCAATATAAGAAAGAATTCAACCAACCAACCATGGCTGTAAGTGTTAGTAGTGTTGAGGAAACCTCCAACATGCATTGCAAACCTAAATACCCTTGAAAGCTTTTTAAGGGTGACCACTCCCTTATCAATTGTCCTGGTATTCCTACGGTCTTGGAAGCATGGTCAAAAAATTCTCATCAACTTACCATTGATCCATCAACCAGTGATTATCAGGTTCCTGGGAAAAAGAGTAAAGTTAGGTTTCCTTGTATTTTATGCAAAGGGAGTCATCAAACTCACATTTTCCCTCACATGGATGAAGCCTCAAAATTGTTGGAAAACCTTACTGTTCCACAGCAACAACTCCCAACTGGTTACCGTAAACTTTCTCCCAACGTATCGTCAGCTGACGAAGTGATTGATCTGATTCCAAGTACAGTCGATCCCACTCTTCCATTGAAGAGTGAAACTGATATCACTTAGGTCGATGATCCATTAGTTGATCAAGTATTCAACTTGATTTGATATCCGGTTAATCCCACTCTCCCTGTAAAGAGTAAAATTCATACCGCTGAGGTTCTTCTTGTTACATCATATTATTCTATGCCAAGGGGCATTTCACGTGTTTGTTCATAACCCCCTCCAAGTATTGAGGTCTTTTCCTTTGATTGGAATAGACTGACAGAACCTCGTCTCCCTTCCTCCATCCCTTTCCAAATAATTGTGAAGGTTTGTGGTAAGAATGTGCGCCACACGAATATAGATGAAGGTGCTTCTGTTAGTATTTTATCCTCAACTGTTTGGAAAGCTTTGGGTTCCCCTCAGCTTGTGTCTGTTACACAGAATATGTTAGCTTTTAACAGAACCATTAGTGAACCTTTAGGGATCCTTCCTAAGTTTCCTATTATGTTGGAAGGAAAAACTATCTATATTGACCTTATGGTAGTTTGAGGCCCCTTGGATTTTAATTTACTCCTTGGGTGAGACTATATCTATGCAATGAAAGCTGTTGTATCGACACTCTTTCGCATGATGTATTTCCCTCACAATGGAAATATTGTGACTGTTGACCAACTTTCATTCGCTAGTCTTGATTCGACTACCAATAATCTGACACCCCTAAATGTTCCTTATACGGAAGTGGTATCTACCCTGCCACAAGTTAATTATGTGGCAACCAGTCCCATGTTTTCAGTTAACGATGCAAGCGAGCCTCTCATTGTATCCCTTTTGATTCCCTTGACATGTGTTCCTTCCAAAAAAAAATTCTTCCATCTGATGAAGACCTCTTGGCAGCCATGATCAAGGATTTTCCCTTGACATGTGTTTCTTCCAGTTGGAAGCCATGAACAGGTCACTTTGAGGATGGTTCCTTTTACTGTGTCAACCTTGTTAAAAAATGAATGAGTGGGTAATAAGCATAGTTCCTTTTCTTGTGTCAAGCTTGTTAAAAATGAAACAAAGTGTCGTGAGGAGAGTTCTTTTCCTCTGTCAACCTCATTAAAAAATGAATTAGGTAATGAGCATAGTTCTTTTCCTGTGTCAAGCTTGTTAAAAAATGAAACAAATCCCCTCCTAATTGAGTTGAGTCTTTGACTAGATCTTGTAAATGTTAAGTTGAGTCTTTCATCTGATCTCGTAAATGAACCTTCATTCCATCTAGCTATTAGTAACCAGTAGTCTACTTAGTTGAATGAAATGAAGCTTGGGGGGCATGTGCTCTAGCAAGTTATGCTTAGGGGGCATTCAAACCTATCTCAAGCATAGTTTTTCTATGTTTCAAGCTTGTGTAAAAATGAAACCACTCTCAAGCACAGTTTTGCTACGTTTCAAGCTTGTGTAAAAATGAAACCACTCTCAAGCATAGTTTTCCTACGTTTCAAGCTTGTGTAAAAATGAAACCACTCTCAAGCATAATTTTTCCTATGTTTGAAGCTTGTGTAAAAATGAAACCTATTTTGAGTCCATTTCGGTTATTATTTTCAAGACTCATTAAACTCATAAAAATCCCGAGATTATTTTGCTATCTTTCATTCTCATAAAACACATGAAAATTCCAAGTTCTTTTCGTCTTTTCCTACTCGTAAATTAAATTGAAAGTCGGCCATTGAGTATAATTTTTATCGCTTTTTCAAACTCGTTAAAACTTACGACAAAGCGAAACCATCGAATATACTTTTATCACTTTTTCAGGCTCTGTAAAAATACGAAAAATCAAAACCCTAGAGTTATCTTTTAAGCCCTTTTTCAGAATCTCTAAATATGAAACGATCGCCGAGTACTTGACTATTCGAACTCTTTAAAGGAAATTAACAGTCGTCACTTCAGTATAAGTTTACCCCTTTTCTGGACTGAAATGGACTATTTACGAAAAAGGTAGACGTTGACTAATCATGGTCAACAGGGTTCTCTCTTGTATTATTTTATCCTTTTTCGGGCTTAAGAGACTAAATTTATGAAAAATTACACCCACGGAGTTTTCTTAAGTTTTTCTTCTGACTCCATAAAACTGAAAAACATCGAGTTTCTCCTATACTGGACTCGTTAAAACTTAACAGTAAAGTACCTGTCGATTACAAACAGGAATGAACCACTCCTTAGGGTTCGATTTTTATGCTAAGTTGGACTCATCCAAAGGATGAGCTTACACAAAAAGAAAATGTTATCCTCCTTAAGCTTGTCAAAATATAAAGAGGTACTTGCCAGAAATGGTGGGGGAGACGAGAGAAAACGAATCCACTTGTCACACTTTGTTTCGAAAAGAAGTATACCACTCTTGAACACGACACTTTTGTCACACTCATCTGGGTTTGGAAAACCCTTTTCTAAAAGTTAATCAAACCACATTGAAAGTCTTCAACTGGTTTCTGGGTATTATCTTTAGGCTAGCTTTAGGCAGTGTCGTTATGTGTTCAAGGGATAGTTCAAATAAACCATTCATTGCAAACATTTGTCTCTATTCGTGTTGACCATCCCTGAGTCAGTCCTTGCAAATATTTCTTCAAAACTTGATCTAATGGTTTCGTGTTGTAGGCTTTCCTATGACAGGTCACTTTCTATCGATGAAAACTCATCATCTAAAAAGTTGTTCTAGAATCCTATCAGTACCTTGGGATCTGCATGCCCTAATGGCAGGTTTCTCGCCTTCGACGACAGGTTACATCATTGACCTTCGTTCGAATGATTCTATGAAGTGTTCGACTTCAAATCATTCATTCACACTTCATGGATTGTCCTGAGTACTTTGAGAGCCATTGTCATTATTGGTGGTTTCTCTCACACTTGTTAACAGTTCACATTATTGACTGGTAATCAAGTGGTTTCCACCATGTTCGACTTCGACACAATCAATCGCATGGATAGAATTGTACTAGTTCAAGAAGCAGAAATCAAGACCCTGGATCTAGTTTCTACCATCCAGGCTACGAAGATTTTTATTATTCATGATACAGTAGACTACTTATGACAGATGGCTACGTCCATTCTGTGTCTACTATTGATATAATTCTAAAATAATTTATGTATTAGAACATGTAGTTAGTTTTGATCTGAGTATGGGAATGCCTAACTCAACAATGTTATACATATATATGTTTGCATTGAATGTTTTTATAGGTTTCAACTGGTATGTCTGCAACCCAATCCTCGGAATGATAAAGCACTTCACTCTTCAGAACTACTTTAGACTTCGCGCTTTAGGGGGAAATCTATTACACTAAAATTTGTCACCATGAAATTTAGCTGTCTATATGGGTTCTTCATTACCTATATTATGCTCCCTTAGAGGTACAAAACCATAAAGTTCCCATACCAAGGCTTGGAATTGGAGAAAAGCTCATTAAAACCCTAAAAAGCCTAACTTCGCACTTTTCCTAGTTTTTACCTATGATACCATGGTTTCTTGCTCTATAAACTATGGCACATCCCACACGTTCTGCTTATTAAAACTGCGGACCCCCGCAAAAGGTAAAATAAAAGAAAAAGTAAGTTCTAGAAGCCCAGTTGTTCGAATATTCTCCCAGCTGGAGGCTTCTAGAAGCGTAATCAGGTTGAGCTTCATCCTTTCATTCATGAACCTTTATCCCTTCATTAATGGAGATTATCCCTTGGTATTTGGAGCTAAAATCCCTTCATGAGAGGAATTTATCCCCCTCTTTATGGAACTGAAACCTCCTTCATTCTCCTATAAATTGAACTCATGTTTCAGTCTCAAGGGTAGACTGTGGATTGATATATTGGTAGAGTTCTTAACATATGGAAGAAAATTTCTGAAGAAAGCATACTCTCTATACTTGGCATCATTGGTATGAGAACGATCACATACTCATATATATAGTTTTATTATAGTTCAGAGAGGAGAAGGCTTGTCAAACTGAAGGAAAATGGTTGTTGAGGACCCCAGAAGAACTTGTATGACATCAATGCGACAAGGTTGTAAGGTTACTTCTTATCATATAAGATAATACGAATGGATTCTATTTTCTCATTAAATTTTTCATGTATCTATTGAGTAATTTAATTCTTGGATTCCTTGATCACTGAGATATATTAGTGTTTTTTGAATTATTATATCTTGTAGGTGCTTTTAATCCTTTTTTCTGTCTTTAGATGCAGGTCTTACATGTTGAATTGATCTCTTTTGGAGTGACTGGATTGAAGATTACAACAAGCGGTGGACTTAAGGTAGGAGCATCTCTTCTTACTTAGTTAATTAATAAATCTGAATCATAATAATCTAGAGAAAATGGTTTGCATTGGTCTGTTTGTTTCTAGATATCCCCAGGATACTAGGGAGATCGCTCTTGTCTGCAAGAGGGATTAATTCGCATAACACCTTTTAAATATTTATTTTACAAATATTTAATTAAAATAAATATTAAAAGATTTTAGAGCAATATTTAGTTGAAAATAAATTGGGGTACCAGAGGACAAGTGGTTCCCTAAGGTTTTGACCTTTGGCCTAGGGAAAAGTGTTCAAATGTATTTAACTTTTTCTCTTAAAGTGACTTTATAAATTGTAAAGTCAAATATAATCTAAAAGTGACTTTAAGTGATAAAGTTACTAAGTCTAATTTTAAAGTGACTTTAATAAAGTCAATGTGAAATTAAAAAACGAAAAGTGACTTTGGAAATAAATGACTAAGAGGGTTTTTATTAAAGTGGGGTGAATTAAAAAATAGAAAGTAATAATTAAATGAACATTTAATCTCAGCCCTAGATCTAAAGCTATCTCAGCCATTGGATTTAAGGATTCCCCAAAAGTTACTTAGGGTTAGTTTAAAGGAGGAAAAGGAAAGGAAAGATCATTCAGTCTTTCATGCGCAGATGGAGAGAATGAGGAGAAGAGAGCTAGAGAAATTTCTGGGCTTGAGAAAGTGAAGGAGAGGAGTTGTTCAGAAAATCTGTACAGAAGCTAGAAGCTGCACACATTTCGAGGCAATAGTCTGTACAACATTAAATCAATACAGCTTTTGAGATAGATTTCCATAGAGCAGCAGTGGGCACATTTTTCGAGGTATGTATAGGAGCAAGCAAGCACAGATTTCGAGGAGGAGAAGCAGCAGTGGGCAACACACATTCCGAGGGTGAGTTGGCACAGTTTTCGAGGCTGAAAGAGGTTGTTGTGATTTCCATGCAGTCCGTACAACAGTACAGATTTCCTAGCATGGTTTTCGAGGAGGACGTATAACACTAAATGTTGTTATCTCTTGCTGTAATAAATTTCCCTTATTATTGTTTTGTTGATTCGGCACATTTTTCGAGGTGGAGGCAAGCACAGAAAACGAGATAAGTCTGTACATTGTTTGCTCTAATTTTTCTATATATTTCAGTTCTTTGTAAAAGCATTTTCCATAAATAAAGAAGAGCTTTCGAACTGGTTTTCCCCAAGAGTTGTGGGGGGTTTTTCCAGGGTCATATTGACCAAAAATCAACGTGTCATTTTCTGTGTGTGTGGCTGATATATTTTCTGAGTTTTTATTTCTACATTTTCAGCACTTTGAAATTTCCAGAATTTGTGTTTTCAGAACATATTTATTATTTCTAGCTTGTTGAATGTATGGTTATGGGAATGGGCATTTAACTACATGGGAGTAATTAGGAGAAACTCATAACCGGGGTTTGGCTAAAATTTCTATAAAATATTTATTATTGGAAAGAGTTTGTTTCAAAGTTGTGTGTGTCCTAGATTAGGATTATTTTCTACAATCTCCCTAAAATGATGTAAACTTATATATTTCTGAACAATATTTCAACTTTGATGATCGGCGAACATCGTTACCGAGTTGTCTTTAATGTAAATTTTTAATAGTTTTTCGATTTATGTGTAGGAATTCATTGAAATCACAAGTTTGATGAGTAAGCTTTTCACAATCGAAGTGTGTTAGGGTTTTTTCAGGGTGTTGAATCTATATATGTAGTCAAAAAAACCAGTCTAAACAACACAATCAAAATTTCACCTCACAATTTTCAACCAGATTCAAACAAGAAAATCCACCCAAAACTCCAAAATCGCTCATACTAGGCTCTAAAATACACATCTCCATGCATTTATTCTCAACCACAATTGGAAAAACAAATGCAAATGTGTATTACTTCACTTTGTTTTAAATGTGTATTCTCCAATCATATCATTATATTTTAATATCTTTTGTCATCATTGTAAAACCTTCAAATCTCTAGTCAGATCATTAAATTTAATAAATTACCATCATTAAATCTTAGTAAATTACGGTAAAACATGTTTCATGCTTTACAACTTTTTACAACTTTTTCGGCTATGATAGTAAATTTCCATTCACAAAACAAAGCTTCTCGAATCAAATTCTTGAAGTATGGTGTTTTACTGTCAATCAAAGCTACCGGGATCATAAAAGGAAAGATGCTATAAAAATATGTTTTATATATTATGTGTAGCAAGGAAAAGTGAAAACACTAATCAAAACTACCAAGATCATAAAAGGAATCAATTCCAGATTTTTTTGCAATATTTTAAAATCTGATGATAGATAAGAATAAAGGTAAATACTTGACTTTAATTTTATTATTCAAAATTAATATATTTTTATAGTTCGGTTTTAAATTTTCAAAATATTTTTAAAAAAAGTTTTAAAATATTTCCAAAATCTATAATTTAGTGAATTTTAGAAAAACAAAAAATTTTAAAAATAAAATAAAAAAACAACTCAAACATTTTTTAAAATCTACCATCAATTAATTTTTTTATAACATTTTCAAAATATAAGATCTAGTTAAATTTTACAGTCAATTTATTTTTTCAAAATATTCTCAATATCTACAATAAAGTTAATTTAAACTAAATAAATTACAAAAACCCAGAAAAACTCAAAAATATTTTCCAAAATCTACAATCAAAGATAAAAGCTGAAAAAACTGAACTGAATAGAAGTTGCAGCTCACAAGTGAGTACTGCACCTGGAGACTGCACTCAAATGGAGAGTACACTTATCATTCATTAATGGAATGATACAACTATAAGTACATCACAAAGAATCAAGGAGTTGTAAACAAACTCCTATATCCTAGGAACTAGTCCTAACTTAAGGAGCTACGTTACAACAATGTAACCATTTCTCCATTAATATACAAATAATATTAATTATTTCCAACTCTCCCCCTTAATGGAGAAATGATTACCCTGAATTCCTAACATCCCTCTAAACAATTCAAACTTTATTCTCCCAAGAGGCTTAATAAAAATATCTGCCATGTTGTCACAAGATTTACAATATTCAACAAATATTTCCTTTGACTGAAGTTTTTCTCGAACAAAATGGAACTGCGTATCAATATGTTTGGTGTTTTTTTGAAATACTGGATGGTATGCTAGCTTTATAGTGCTCTGGTTGTCACTTTTAATGGTAGATGCTTCTTTCTGTTCTTCTCCTGCATCATTGAGAAGTCTTCTCAACCAGATAGCTTCACATGTGGCTGCACACAATGCTTGGTACTCAGCTTCAGCTGAAGATAAAGCTACAATACTTTGCTTTTTGCTGCTCCTTGCTATGACCCCGGATCCAATGTTGAATGCATAACCTGTCATGGATCTTCGATCATCCAGGTTACCTGCCCAATCGGAATCTGAAAAACCTGCTAAAGTAACATCAGATGTGTCAGTGTATAAAATACCATAATCACTAGTCCCACAAAGGTACCTCAACACACTCTTTGCTGCAACCCAGTGACTTTCGAGAGGTTTAGATATGAACTGGCTCAACACACTAACAGAGTATGCCAAATCTGGTCTAGTTATAGTAAGATATATCAGAATACCAACTAGCTGTCTATACTTAGTGGCATCCACCTCCTTAGTTCCATCGTCACTGCACAACTTCAGATTCTGCTGCAGTGGTGTTTGTTGAGATTCAACAAGATGATGAGCTTAGTGAAAAGAGTCACCTTCACTAAGTGGGCCCACAGGCTATTTTTGGCGCAAGTCTATTTTTAGACTATGTCTGTTTTTTAGACATGATGATCATATTTCAGAAGTTGCACGATGCTATTTGTGGATGGTTGATCAAGTTGGAAAAATAGATGAAATTCTATTTTTAGAATATTGGGCGAAGTCTATTTATAGATCGTCAATCTAAAAATAGATGCATGTCGATTATTATTAGCTCTTAATAATAATCAGACTCTAAACATCAACTTATTCTCTTCGAGCACCTCAGTTCAGTGCACAGATGTGGCACAGCAGCTGACAGAAGGAATTATGCTATTCCTAAGGGTTTACTAGAGCTAATGCATGGAGGACTTAGTTAGAACTCAAGTGGCAGAGTTATGACATAGTTGGAAGAAGTAGTTATGGAGTTGTATTCAGTTTAACTCAGTTAGACTCAATTGAGCTAGCTGTATCTAGTCTAACTGATTGATACACTAGTGAGAGTGGAGTGAATTAATTAGTTAATTAATTCATAAATAATAACTAATTAATCAACTGAAGAATACATCAGTTAACTGCAGTGCATGGTAGTTTCAGTGGAGACCAGTGGAGAGATAGGTGAAAGGGCAAGATAAACTATTTGTTGTGACTATAGTGATGCATTGATTGCATCACACACTCAGTGGAGATGCCAATGAGGATTGCAAAGTCAAGGATGGAGTAACTCAAATTCATTCTGAGCTATTCTTCAGCAGAGATTGCGTAGTAGAGGCAGGCTAGCAGGTGGCAAAGATCGGTGCATGGATTTGCAAGATTAGGCCTGATTAGTGTATGACAATTTTATTGTATTGAGAGCTTGTGATAAGCTTTGTATGTTTGTATGAGATTGTCATATGATCTCCATATTACATAATATATAGTTGGGGTTTTCAGCTTCAGGCTTTCCCGGTTAAAAATTGTGTTATGTGCTATTGATAATTTTTGTTTATGCTTCACATGTGTGTGCAATTAATTTTTCCGCAAAAGATTAACAGGTGGAATAGATTCATTATCTTGCATAAATTTAAATAGTGTGATATCAGGTGGATCTTGGACATATGCATGCTTAGTGCATATAATTTCTACATGGTATCGGAACATTGTTGATTGAATATTAGAATTTTGAAGTGAGTTTGTGCTGGTGGACAATTCTAATTTTCTACAGAAGATTCTTGGTGCAGAAATCGAGTATACATTGAAATGTCTTTCAACGGGTTGAGATTGGAGTATGCCCTTGATGGGAGCTCGAATTACATAGCCTGGAAGGATAGGATGGAGGCGGTGTTGGAGGATAATGGGTTGAAGGAGTTCATTGATAGCGATGTTCCTAAGTCGGGATCTGGCGATGGTGCATTACTTGATGCATGGCAAAAGAAGACTAAAAAGACGAGGAGGATTCTCTTGAAAGGTGTCAAGGACCACATTATGTCCAGCCTTCATGGGAAAGCCACTTCATTCTTAATGTGCAAGGCTTTGACAGACTTGTTCCAAAGTAGAAGTGACCAGAAGAAGTTGGCGCTTAAAGACAAGCTCAGAAAAATAAAAATGGAGAAAGGTGACAGTATTCCAAAATACCTCACGAAGTTTTTCCACTGCAAGGATGAACTAGGAAGTGTGGGGGTTACTGTTGATAAAGAAGACTTGGTGAGCTTGGCTCTCCTTGGGCTTCCGAAGAGTTGGCATAGCTACAAAGACTCTGTCAATGGACGAGAGAAACTGCCAGGATGGGAGCGACTTTGGTCGGATCTTGTGCAGGAGGAGATAAGGCGGGGTACCAGGGATGGATCTTCATCAAAGAATGAATATGAAGAGAATTTCAATTTGGTTGCCAAAGCAAGGAAAGGGAAGGGGAAGAAAAATCCTTCTAAATCTGGTGCGAAAGTCAAGAAGCAGGACTTGTCCAAAGTGAAGTGTTTTCATTGTCACGAGCATGGACATTTCGCCACTAATTGTCCACAGAAGAAGAAGAATAAGTAGGTTGTTGGATCTGCAGCTGGAGAGGCCTTAGCCTCGCAATTTGAGATGGATTTTTCCTTGATCAAATTCTTGGTTTAAAGCTACATGGGATCAGTGTGGTATCTTGACAGTGGTGCATCTTTCCATATGGTGGGAGAGAAAGAGTTGTTTAGTGACTTGGAGGAGAAGGTCCTGCAGATGCATATAGAGATGGGCGACGATGGTCGATATAGTGTGACTGGCATTGGGACCATTACCTTTGAGAGGGAGTCTGGTAATCCATTCTTGTTGAAGAATGTTATGCATGTTCCAAGTCTGAAGAAGAACTTGGTCTCAGTCACAATGCTGGAAGACAGGGGTTATGATGTTGTTTTCAGTGAGGGAAATTCTTTCCTTCGACATAAAAAAACGAGTCAAACCAAGAAGATAGGGGTTCGAATTAAGAATCTCTACAAGCTATAAATAGATGGCTACGCTGCAATGGTGGCAAAGCAGAAGAAGTGGTGAGTTGCAATGAGGGAAAATTATGGCATAGGAGATTAGGTGATCTTCACCATGGTGCTTTGAAAATTTTGCAGCAAATTTCTACTGGACTTCCCAAGGATACTGTTGCACAATCAGATCAGTGCAAAGGATGTACAATGGGTAATTTTGTGAATACCACCTTTCTGGAGAAGGAGAACCGTGCTTCAGTGATCCTGGAGAGAATTCACACAGACGTGTGTGGACCATTCTCGGTTGTTTCAACAGCGAAAGACAGGTATTATGTGATATTTGTTGATGAATTTTCTCGTAGATGATGGATCTTCTTCATGCAGAAGAAGAGTGAAATGTTCTCAAAGTTCTTTGAGTTCAAGGCATTGGTGGCAAAGGAGTCAGGGAAGTAGGTGAAAGCTTATAGAGCGATAATGGTGGTGAATACATCTCTAGAAAATTCAAATACTTCTGTAGCAAAGAAGGAATTCGAAGAGAACTCATAGTGCCTCATAACCCACAACAGAATGGGGTCGTGGAGAGAAAGAACAGAATGATCATGGGTGTTGCACGAGCAATGTTGCATGACGAGGGCCTACCGATGCACTTGTGGGTGGAAGCATGCAACACTGTGGTTTATGTGCAAAACCATTATCCTCATAGAGTACTTGGCATGAGTACACATGAGGAATATTTTATTGGTAAGAAGCCTGATATTTCTCATTTGAAGATTTTTTGCTCACCTGTTTACATTCATGTGACGAAGGATGCCAGGAAGAAGTTGGAGCTGACTGCAGAATTTGGGATATTTGTGGGGTACACAGAAACACCCCATAACTATCGTGTGTATTTTCCAAATATTCAGATGATTGTTATGCGACGGGATATAAAATTCAATGAGGTGAAAGCCATGAAGTTGTTGCTTGAGAGGGAGCTACACTTGCATGCGGAGGAGAAACTTCTTGTTCCCAAATATGAGCCTCTGGATGTGGATCAGCCACAGGAGGAGATTCATGGAGTGGAAGACTCCACTCATGCAGAACCAAACATCAGACAAGGCAGGAAGCGTACCATAGAAGCTGAGAGACTGAAGGTGAATGTGGCACAGAATGTAGGAGTTCCTACATCACAATTCAGAAAAAGACAATTACCTGACCGATATACTGGATACATGGCTCTTATGAGCAAATGTATTGTGACAGAGCCATCTTCTTTTGAAGAAGCAGCGCAGGAGCCCACATGGGTAGATGCCATGGTGGAGGAGTATGACTCCATTGTTAGAAACAGTGCTTGGGAGATTGTTCCAAGGCCGGTGGGAAAATCGATTGTGGGATCGAATGGATCTACAAGGTAAAGCAAGTGGCGATGGGAGCGTCGAGAAGTATAAGGCAAGATTTGTTGCACAGGCCTTCTCCAGGTTGAGGGATTGACTGTGAAGAAACCTTTACTGTCGTGTTATCTCACAGCAATTTTCAAGATTGGCAAAGTCAAACTGCAGAGAGAACACTATTTCAACCACTTTGGGATTCTAGGATCTAGCCCTCCTGAATCCGGAGAGGGATCTCTCCAATAAGTGCAAAGATGGATTTATCTTTAAAGCTTTTGGGTAATGATATTAGGCTAGTTATGAAGTTCGAGGGTTTTTGTTTGTTTTGGATGGTTGAGCATGATTATTATTTGAGTGGAAAGTTCTAAATGGAAAGAGTTTCAAAGGTGTGAAGTTGCAAGCAATCAGAACAAGCTTTGGCTAAAAAGATAGATATAACGCTAGTTTTTAGTCCATTGGGCTATGGAGTCATAATAGGGCTTTTAATTGTGCAACAATTCAAGAGTGATCCAAGGGGAAAGTCATCTATATCACAAGATATTTTGAGATAAAATAATGGAATGGAAACAATAAAAGTGTTGGAGGGGTGGAAACTGATAATAATTTCAACAAGTTTATAGTCGATCTGTTACACTAAAAACTGTCACCTTAACATTTTTCTGACTGTATGAGCTCATTAAAACTCATACATGCCTCCTCTATAAGTCTTACAACCTTTACTCCTCATGTCAAGCCCTAAAACAGGAGGAAAACCCCTAAAATATCTGAAACTTTGGGTACGCAGGTAACATGAATCCTGCCTACGTTCCTAGCTTGGGTACGCAGGTAATACACTGCTTACCTGCGTTCTAGAATGCAGTTTTCCTTTGCAATGCCTGTGTACCCTCCTCAAAGTCAAAAATGCAAGAAAGTAAAGTTAAAAAGTTGGTTTGAGGTCAATTCTAGAAGGTTCTAGATGAGAATTTTTGGGGATGAGTACGCTTTGATAAGGTGCATGTATCCCTCACCTTAAGGAACTAATCCCTTGATGTGAGGATTCTATCCCTTTGAAGGAGGATTCTATCCCTTCAAAGGTGGAATCCTAACCTCCTCATCTGCTCTATAAAAGGAGGCATTGGGTAGCCTCAAATGGTTAGATTTTGGAGATTGAGAATTGGAGTTCAAGCTTTATGTGTGATTGAGTTGAAGTGCTGTTGAGATTTAGACTTCTTTCTACTGAGATTTTGAGAGGAAAGATCACATACCTCTTTATGCTCCTGGAGGAAGAGTGCAAGACTTATCAAAGTAGAGGAGACTCCTGCTTCAGACCCCAGGAAGGCCTTTCAAACATCAAGGCTAAGGTTGTAAGGTTCTTCTGTATATTTTATGATTAATACAATCAAGTTCTGTTTTTCTCAATAAATTGTCGTTCGATTGTTTATTTCAATAAGCTGTCGTTTGATCGTTTATTTCATAGATTCCTTGATCACTATGATAGGTATGTTTTACGATTATTTGTTATACAGGTGCTATTTAATATTTGCTTGTTTGTGATTGCAGGTCAACAAAAGACGACACTTTCTTGCGACGAAAGGACTCTTGTTGCGACGGAAGGATTATTGATGCGACGAAAGCACTACGATCGCAAATAAGAATTTGGATCTAAGGTAGGATCGACATCTTCATAGCATTTATTTGTAAAACGAATATATTTAGAGAAAGACAAACTTAGTTGTTTGTTTTTTGCTAGATTTTATTCTGACACTAGGGAGATCGGTATTGTCCGCAAGAACGATTTATCTGGCCAGCAAATTGGCGACTCCGGTGGGGAAAGAACTAGTTGTTTTTGGTTCTCTTTTATTTTGATTTGAGGAAAAGATTTTTCTGGTTTTTTATTGATGGATATCTGCCCGGGTAGCTTAGGTTTTCTCTGTTTTTGAAAATTTTGAAATCTTTTAAGTTTTTCTTGAACTTTTCTGGGGACCGCACTTTGTTCTTTTGCACAGTGTGGGCAGTTTCGCACTTTCCTTAAGTAAACAGTGCGGGACCGCACCTGTTACTTCTGGGAGCCTGCGGACCCTGTTAAAATTTTGGAAAAAATACGGATTTCTTTTTTCCAGTTTATTTTAGATTTAATTTAGGATTCTTAGCATCTACCCAGATCTGTATTTTTCTGTCAAAAAAGCCTTGTTTATGAGTTTCTTTCAGCAATTCTTCATCTCATCAATCTCCATTAAGTTAATTGGGTGTTTTGAGTCTCATTTTTGAGAAATTCTTAATTTGATTTCCTTTGGTCATTACTTGGAGGTTTGTCTCAGTCTTTTCACAATTTTCCATCTTTTTGTTTTTGTTTTTGCAAAAAAAATTCCCTGTCATTCCCCGGGGGGGGGGCTAAATTGTGTATGAGTGTTAATCGTCTTTGAGTGTTTTTTGATCTTTGGAACTCTCACCCGATTTTCTTGACTTGCACTTGATTGGTTCTTAGATTACATTAGAATCATCTTGTGTTTTAGAATTCTCTTGCATAGATCACATTTTCATAATTAGAATTCTCATTTTCAGAATATTAGTGAATTGTGCATAGATTACAACTGCATAGTTTACATTATGAAAAATCAATCGTAGATTTAGATCAGTTTTCTTTGATTTGAATTTAGATGTTTTTATGCTTGTTTTAAAAACACAAAAATATAAAAACTATTTTGGGATTGATTTGCATTATTTTTTCTTGATAAAATTAGTGCATTAGAGAATTTGTTATATTATTCTCCTAGTGATCAATTTTTTCATTGTTGGAAGTGAATGGAAACTCTCTCCTTACTTTAGTTAGGATTCATCGAATTGAAAATATTACATTATCATATTCGATTGCATTCAGTTTTGGTTCAGGTCATAACACCATTGGTTTCATACCCATTTACCCTTTTGAGTAATAACAACCTAAATAACACAGCGCTTAATTAAAATTCATCTAGTAATTTTTACATTTTTAGGGCTCTTTCCACCAATCTAGCTCAGGATTAGTGCTTTGGAATAGGTTGTAGTTAACTTTCCAAAGAAACTAAAACAAACAAGTAGATAAATCTTGCGGTAGGAAATAAATCCAATTGTAATTGGTACAATCTGGGAAGCTTCTCTTAAAGAAGTCAATCACGAGATCATGTCTGAACCTTTGAGACAATCAATTCTGTTTCATTGGGAAAGATATAAGATCTGCGCGCATTACAAACGGTAAACCTCGGATTAACCATTGTCGAGGAGCCTGGGGTCACTTGTCAGTAAACCTCGGATTAACCATGTTGAGGAGCCTTCAAGGGGATTGAGCTTTGTTACTCTACCCTTGCGCGTGGAATCGGATCGTAGACTGTTCCCCCAGTTGTATTTGTTACTGTTGGCAACCTTAGTGTCCATAAGCTTAAGATTATTTCCTAAGGTGACGGTGAAGGAAAGATCTCACTATACCTGGAGTAGACATCGACTAGACTCACTTGGACTCTCTGGGGGGTTCTCTTCACTCGAGATGGTTTTGTGAAGAAAATTGTGCCAGTCTGTTTCATTAAGCAAGTTGTCGGGGTAACTGTTCCAACCATCCTTTCTGTATTAAATTCTACGATGTTGGATTTCATCACCAACTAGTGTTTTTAGTATGGGAAGTTATTGTTTGTGTGTGGTTTGACTCCTAGATTTGATAGCGTGTGTTAATTTGTTTGTTTTTACTTTTTGAGACCATAGGTGTGAATTGTGAATTTTAATTTTTAGGTGTAAATTGTGAATTGTTAATTTTAGTTTTAAATTGTTAATAAAATTCACTGAAATTGAATATAATGGCAACTGTTCCGGAATTTACCAACCAAGGAACCCCTCTTAACGAGAATCCTAGTACTTTTCCTTGCTTTGGAAATGTTGGTCCTCCTTATATGGCTACTTTTTCATTACCTGGATTTACAATAGGTTTGCCGATATGGTTATTTTCAACTTCGTTGGCCCCGAATACTCCAATTGTTCCACCTCAACCGGATGCTTCACTTCAACAGAGTTCACCATCTCAACATCACCAACCTTCTGTTGACCCTTTACCTTCTTTGCCTAATATTTCTTCCTCCATTTATTCCTCGCTAAAAAGCTTAATCACTGTAATCCCAGCTAAGAAGGAGAAGAAAGGAAGAAGAAGAAGAAGAAGAAGCAAGATAAGAAAAGAATAACCAACCAACCAACTTGCTAACAAGCTAAGCGAGGAAACCCAAAAATACACTAAGCCCAAATACCCTTCAAGCTTTGTAAGGGTGACCACTTCCTTATCAACGGTCCTGGTATTCCAAATGTCTTGGAAGTATGGTTAGAAAAATCTCATCAACTTTCCATTGATCCATCAACCAGTGATAGTCAGGTTCCTGGGAAAAAGGGTAAAGTTAGGTTTCCTTGTAAGTTATGCAAAGGGAGTCATCAAACTCACATTTTTCCTCACATGGATGAAGCCTAAAAATTGTTGGAAAACCTTACTGTTCCACAGCAAGAATTTCCAATTAGTTACCGTAAAATTTCTCCCAACCTACCGTCAACTGATGGAGTGATTGATCTAATTTCAAGTATAATCGATCCCACTCTGCCATTGGAGAGTGAAACTCATATCACTTAGGTTGATGATCCATTAGTTGATCAAGTGGTCGATTTGATTTCACATTCGGTCGATCCCATTCTCCCTGTAGAGAGTGAACTTCATACCGCTCAGGTTCTTCTTGTTACATCAGATTCTTCTACGCCGGGGGGCATTTTACCTGTTTCTACAGAACCCCCTCCAAGTACCGAGGTCTTTTCCTTTGATTGGAATAGGCTGACAGAACCTCGTCTTCCTTCCTCCATCCCTTTCCAAACATTGTGAAGTTGGGTGGTAGGGACATACACCGCACACAGGTAGATGAAGGTGCTTCTGTTAGTATTTTATCCTCAACTGGTTGGAAAGCTTTGGGTTCCCCTCAGCTTGTGCCTATTACGCAGAATCTAAAAGCTTTTAACAGAACCATTAGTGAACCTTTAGGGATCCTTCCTAAGTTTTCTATTACTTTAGAGGGTAAAATGTCTGTATTGATCTTATGGTAGTTCGAGGTCCCTTGGACTTCAATTTACTCCTTGGGTGAGACTATGTTTATGCAATGAAAGCTATCGTATCGACACTCTTTCACGTGATGTCTTTCCCTCACAACGGCAATATTGTGACTGTAGACCAGCTTTCGTTCCCTAGTTTTGATTTGACTACCAATAATCTAACATCTCTGAATGTTCCTAATTATAAAGTGGTATCTACCCCGCCATGGGTTAATTATGTGGTAGCTAGTCCCATGTTTTCAATTACCAATGTAAGTGAGCCTCTCACTGTTTGCTCGTCTTCCTTTGACTTAGATCTGGTAATTGACATGGAAAACTCTATGGGATTATTTTAATGTGATGTTCTTATCCCTTTTGAGTCCCTTTGGCCTTGTGTTCCTTCCGGAAACTATTCTTCCTTCGATGAAGACCTCTTGGAAGCCATGGTCGACGTGTGTCCATTGACATGTGTTTCTTCTATAGTTGGAAGCCATGATTAAGTCAGAGGATAGTTCCTTTCTTGTGTCAACCTCGTTAAAAAATGAATCGGTGAGTCCGAACATAGTTCCTTTTTTTTTTTCAAGCTTGTTTAAATGAAAACGAGCTTTTGGGGATAGTTCTTTTCTTTGTGTCGACCTCATTTAAAAAATGAATCAGTTAGTTGAGAGCATAGTTCCTTTTTCTTGTGTCAAGCTATTTAAAGAAAAATGAAACAAGTTTTAGAGGATAGTTCCTTTTCTTGTGTCAACCTCATTAAAAAATGAATCGGTGAGCACAGGGATAGTTCCTTTTCTGTGTACGACCTCGTTAAAAAATGAATCGATGAGTCTAAGGAAAGTTCCTTTTACTGTGTCAACCTCGTTAAAAAATGAATCGGTTGGTCTAAGGAAAGTTCCCTTTCTTGTGTCAACCTCGTTAAAAAATGAATTAGTGAGTGCGAGGATAGTTCACATTCTTGAGTCAACCTCATTAAAAAATGAATTAAGTGCATTTTGTGAGAATAGTTCCTTTTACCATGTCAACCTCGTTAAAAAATGAATCGAGTGAGTGTGAGAAAGTTCTTTTCCTATGTCAGCCTCCTTAAAAAATGAATCGGTTGGTGGAGAGGATAGTTCACATTCTTTGAGTCAACCTCGTTAAAAAATGAATCGGTTGAGGACGATTTCTTTTCTTGTGTCAACCTCATTAAAAAAATGAATCGGTAGATAGATTGTAGAGAGTAGATTGATAGATTAGAAATAAGTAGTTTCGAGGATAGTTCACATTCTTGAGTCAACTATCATTAAAAAATGAATTAGGTATGAGGGAAATTTCTTTTCTGTGTCAACCTCATTAAAAAATGAATCGGTTAATTACGAGGATAGTTCTATTCTTTTGAGTCAACACCTCATTAAAAAATGAATCAAGTATGAGGACGGTTCTTTTCTCGTATCAACCTCGTTAAAAAATGAATCGAGTTTTCAAAGGATAGTTCCTTTTATTGGGTCATATAGATTAAAAAATGAATCGGGTATGAGGGCAGGTTCTTTTCTGTGTCAACCTCATTAAAAAATGAATTAGTCGATTATATGAGTAGATTGTAGAAAGTAGATACGAGGATAGTTTCTTTTACGGTGTCAACCTCATTAAAAAAATGAAACATGTGAAGAGAGGAAAAGTTCCCTTTTCTTGTGTCAACCTTGTTAAAAAATGAAACACGTTGCCATGAGCATAGTTCTTTTTCTGTGTGTCAAGCTCGTTAAAAAATGAAACAAATCCTCCCTAATTGAGTCGAATCTTTGACTAAATCTTGTAAGTGTTAATCATATATTTAGGTTAGTTATTTCGGTTTTTGCATAATTTTCTTACGAGTTTAAATTAAGTCTTTCATATGATCTCGTAAATGAACCTTCATTCCATCCGGCTATTGATTACCCGGTAGTGTACTTAGTTGAATGAAATGAAGTGCAGGGGAGCATGCACTCTAGCAGTTACGCTTAAGGGCATCAAAAGCACGAGTTCTGCTACATTTCAAGCTTGTGTAAAAATGAAACCACTGCGAAGCATAGTTTTTCTCTGTTTCAAGCTTTTGTAAAAATGAAACCTATCTTGATTCAATTTGGTTTATTATTTTCAGAATATTAAACTCATGAAAATCCAGGGTGTTTTCTATCTTTCATTCTCGTAAACACTGTGAAAATGCTGAGTTATTTCATTCTTTTCTGTGATAAATTAAATTGAAAGTGAAGCCACTGAGAGTACATTTTGCATCCCTTTCCAGCTCGACAAACTTACGAAAAGTGAAATTTGGAGTCCTCTTTTAAGCCCTTTAGGACTCTTTCTAAAAATGAAAAAGTGCAGGGACTTGACTATTAGAACCTCATTAAAGTAAATGAATGGTCGTCCTTTCGGTATAAGTTTACCCCTTTTAAATTTGAAATGGACTATTTACGAAAAAGGTATACGTTATTAAATACGGTCGATAGAGTTCTCTCCCGCATTATTTTATCTTTTAGGGCTAGAGAGACTAAATTTATGAAAAAGTACACCCACGGAGTTTTCTTAATTTTTTCTTCGACTCCCTAAAAATGAAAAACAGGGATTTCTCCCTATGTTTTGGACTGCGTTAAAATTTAACGAGTAAAGGACACAGTGATTTTTAAATAGGAACAAACCCTCCTTCTTAGGGTTTGAATCTTAAACTAGTTTTGGACTCATCAGAAGGATGACTTATAAACAAGAAAATGTTATCCTCCTCAAGCTTCTCAAAAATAAAGAGGTACTTGCCGGAAATGGTGGGAAAAAAGAGAAAAACGAACTGTTTGTTACATTTTGATTATTTGAAAAACCGATTAACCACTCTTGAACACGACACTTTTTGTTCACACAGGTTGGAAAAATCCTTTGCCTAACGAGTTAATCAAACCACATTAAAAGTCTTCAGCCGGTTTGGGTATTAGCTTTGGAGTTAATTGTCACCAAACCATCTACGGTGTGTTCGAGAGGACGGTTCAAATAAACCATTCATTTCGAAATATCTGTCATCCATTTTGACCATCCCTGGTTAGTCCTTGCCAAAATATTTCTTCAAAAACTTGATCTATGATTTCATGTTGTGGGCTTGCTATGACGGATCACTTTCTATCGATGACGACATTATCTAGGGAAGTTGATCTAAGAAATCGTCGATTACCTTGAAATTTGCATGCCTCGATAGTAGGTTTCTCGCCTTCGATGACGAATACATCATTGACCTTCGATCGAGCCAGTTACGTGATGTGTTCGACTTCGGATCATTCATTCACATTTCATATGGATTATGCGGAGGTACTTTGAGATCCATTGACATTACGATGATTTCTCTACACTTGTTAACAATTTACATTATTATTTGGTAATCGAGTGGTTTCTACCATGTTCGACTTCGACATTCATTCACATGGATAGAATCGTACAGTTCGAGAAGCGGAAATCAAGACCTTGGATCTAGTTTCTACCATCTGGTACATCGAGGAATTTTATTCGTATACGGTAGAATATTCATTGTAGATGGTTGCGCCCATGTTGTGTCTACACACTATTGATGTAATATTAAAATCATTTACGTATCAAGACTCTTTAGTTAGTTTTTTGATACGATTGGAATGCCTACCTCGGCGATGATATGATTACATATATATATATTTTTCATTGAATTATTTTACGAGGTTCAGGCGGGTTTCACAGGGATGATCCTTGAAATGATAAAGTGATTCACTCTTCATATATGATAGACTTCATCTTCATCTGTTTGAGACTTCGCACTTTAGGGGGCAATGTTACACTAAGCTGTCACCTTGACATTATTTGACTATATGAGCTCATTAACACTCATACATGCCTCCTCTGCAAGTCTTACAACCTTTAATCCTCATTTCAAGCCCTAAAAACGGGAGGAAAAACCTAAAAATCTGCGAAACTTTAGGTACGCGATCGCATTGAATCCTTCTGCGTTCTAGCTTGGGTACGCGGAGTAATACTGCACCTTACTGCGTTCTAGAACGAAGTTTTCCTTTACCAATGCTTGCGTACCCTCCTCAAAGTCAAAAACTGAAAAGTACGGTTAAAAAGTTGGTTTAAGGGTCAATTCTAGAAAGGTTCACAGATGAGAATTTTGGGGATGAGTACGCTTTGATAGGTGCATGTATCCCTCACCTTAAGGAACTAATCCCTTGATGTGAAGGTCTATCCCTTTGAAGGAGGATTCTATCCCTACAAAGGTGGAATCCTAACCTCTCAAATGCCGCTCTATAAAAGGAGGCATTGGGCAACTCAAATTATTAAGATTTTGGAGATTGAGGTGGAGTTCAGCTTTGTGATTGAGTTGAAATGCTTTGTTGAGATTTAGACTTCTTCTGCGAGCTTTTGAGAGGAAATATCATATACCTCTTTGTGCTCTGGAGGAAGAGTGCAAAACTTATCAAAGTAGGAGACTTACATCGGACCCCGGGAAAGCCTTTCAAACATCGAGCTAAGGTTGTAAGGTTCTTCTGTATATTTTATGATTAATATAATCAAGTTCTGTTTTTCTCAATAAATTGTCGTTCGATTATTTATTTCAATAAGTTGTCATTTGATCATTTATTTCATAGATTCCTTGATCACTATGATAGGTGTGTTTTACGATTATTTGTTATACAGGTGCTATTTAATATTTGCTTGTTTGTGATTGCAGGTCGACAAAAGATGACACTTTCTTGCGACGAAAGATGACACTTTCTTGCGATGAAAGGACTCTTGTTGCGACAGAAGGATTATTGATGCGACGGAAGCACTATGACTGCAAATAAGCATTTGGATCTAAGGTAGGATAGACACCTTCATAGAATTTATTTGTAAAACGAATATATTTAGAGAAAGACAAACTTAGTTGTTCATTTGTTGCTAGATTGTCTTCTGACACTAGGGAGATCGGTCTTGTCCGCAAGAACGATTTATCTGGCCAACAAGTCCAAACAAGAAAAAGCCTTTAAGAAACTATTTAAAACCAACCAAAGGGCAAGGCCCACCATAAACCTCTTTGGACAAGCTCGTATTAAAGCAAACTCAATAGACAAAAAAATCCAGTAATCCGCATAATTACCTTCAGAAAGTATGAAAACAGATAAGAGAAACAAAGTGTAACTTAAGATCAGATAAGACACTTTTAAATATAGTCTGATTTCAGCAAACACTTAGTGAAACTTTCAGAATTACCTTTGGAGAATAGAAGCTAGAAACAGGGCAAACCATCACTTTTCTAGTCTAACTTTAATAAGAAAATAATGAAAATCACATTCAAGAACAATGTTTAAAGAAAACAGTAGGATGAGGGAACTCCAGCATTCCTAACTGCTTTAACTGTATTGAGTCATTCTTAAATAAACAAATAGGAGGAAAACATTGAGATAAAGCTTATCAGTCAGAGAAGGGTATTGTAAACAGTAAGTCCTAACTCTATTCTTGATGTTCTTTATCAGAGAATAATGGACAATATGGCATACATGGAAGGAGAAACAAATAACAAAGAAAGAAGCACTTCACCAGTGACATAGACCAGGATCCCAAGAAACAACTTGTATATTGAAGTCAAACCAGTTACATCTTTAAGTCCAATGTTTCAGTTCAGTAATCATCTTCACTTCTCAGCCTAACTTATCTAATCAAAAACAGAGCTTCAAGAGCCTTTGAACACTATTTAAAAGTAGAAGCTCTGAGCACAAGTATATTTCAAAGTTCTGCAACCAACGTTTATAATGAACCCCTCAATAAGATTTTATAGGAGGATGAGGAGGTCGACAAAGAAAAGATCTATGGGTTCAATTAATATAATTAATGCTTCTCGGCCTTTGAGGGGCTCAATGGAGAAGTTTTACAGATATTTTCCTGTATTAATTGGTTTACATTAAGTATTTAAGCTCGGTGAGATGATTTTGTTGACTTTGAGGCTTTGTGTCATCTCTGTAGTAACTCAGCAGCTATTTTGCAATAAGTTCTTTGGTTGAATTAACTGTTCGGCTATCGTGAGGAAAATATCCTCTGTTCTGGTCATTACTTAGCCTCTTTTGAATGCTGTGAGGCCACAGGTGGCAATCTGGTAGCTGAGAGGAATCAATTTTCCTCTGATGTGGCAGTGGAGGCATCCTCTGTCTGATAAATATTCTTGATTTTCCTTTAACTTTGTTTAATTTAGTGGACTAGGCTTTTGATTTTCGATCTTAGCCGTAATCCATTAAATTGTGGAATTAATTTTTAATCTTATGTTCTGTTGTGGCTAGGTCTTTGACACTGATACTCTTTGATTTGTTTTAATTCTTTGTGTCTTGTTGATGTGCAGGTGCCACAGAGGGTTCATATGGCATCAGTGCTCATGATGCACTGATGAAACGTGATGTAGAACCCTGTGGAATGATTTTTCTTTATACACAGAGGCATGGGGGATTGTCATCCCCGGCCTTTGGTTTTCCTTTAATATAATGGAAAAACCATCAAAACCTGCAAAATTCCCAAAAAATGTTACAAAATCCTGCATATTTAAGGTTTAACTACTTCAGAGGTTGCGTGTTAGGTTGCAGCCATTGGATGAAAGCATCCAACAGTGGAGATGTGCTTGCGGGGGTTAGATAGAAGGTGGTTGGAAGAATGGCGCAGAGGATTAAGTCTGAGCCGCAGATCTATTTTGATTAATGGTCGAGACAAATCAAGGCAAAATTAATGTGAAGGGGTCACATATACTATGTAAATGGCGGAAAATGCGAAAAAATACAAAGGAAAGGGAAAAATCCCTTTGGCGGAAAAAATCTATTTGAAATGAAACTTGGGGTTTCGCAGATGATCATGGGATGTTAGATTAGATTTGGCCCTGAGGTCAAAGCCAAAGATCGCTCGTTGAAAACCTTTGGATTATGGTGGAGGGTGATAGTGTAATGAGAGGTTGAACATGAGCCATTGATCTGCAGATATCAACGGCAAGGAGCGCACGCGATACAATATAAAACAAAATGAGGAAAGTGGTTTCGGAGGGCAAAACAACTGATTTCGCATGGTGATAAGGTGGGTAGGCAATATTTACTTTTCAAACATGATATGCATCCCCGCCCAACACGTGGCATCAGAAAACAACTTATATTGCATGATTTTGGGGAATTAACGCCCGTGCTTAAAGTTACGCGATATGGAACGTCAGCTGTTAGATCTGGAGCCTCAGATCGAACGGTGGGGAGCGAGCGCGATATTGATAAGATGCGCGGGTGGAACGAGGTGGGGACAGAGAAAGGCAGTTTTAATCTGAGCCGTTAGATCCAATTTTGGATGGCAGAGATCAGATCTGGAGGGAGGCAGGACCCACAAGGGTCGAGCCTATCGGGGTTAATATGGGTCGTTGGATGGAACAAATCAACAACTCAGATGTGATCTGTGGGTTAAATGAAAATAATACAAAGGTGGAGAAAGGCGGAGAGATAAACGACTGAGATTTGGCCAAAAAAATTATGAAGCGAGGTGCATGAATTTAACCAAAGTCAGGAGACGCAATCTGGACCATCCAATTTGGACACGTGGACGACCCAGATGCAATCAGAGCTTTGTGATCAGCGAGGCAATGGACAGGGAGGGTGTCAAAGCGATTAACTGTGAAATCGGGGAATCGCCAATCGGAGACAGTGAAAAATACTAATGTGCCCAATGATATTTGTCGATGCAAGATTGTGCAGGCCATCAAATTGGTCCAAGATCAACGGCAGAGATGGGCTCCGACTAATGAACGAGCGAGACCACGTTATAATATATAAAACCAAAATTTTAATGAAAAACAAAGGTTTTTATGGTGTTGGGCGGGTTATATATAAGGATTGGTGCCCGGTTGCGGGGCCTGGATATATGGAAAAAGTAAAGGCCCAGGGCTTATATGTATAAAGGCCAATCGCATCGAAATTTTGGTGCGGGTCTTTCAATCTACCCATTTGGAATTTCTCCGATGCGAGATCGCACGAATTGTTGATCGGGTTTTTAAGATCAACGGTTTTTATTAATAAAAATAATGCACCGGCGCGTTTAGTTAAAAACTTAGGAAAAATGGGTTTATGAATATACAAAGGGCAAACGTGATCGGGAATGGTTTATAGACAAAGTTTAGGACCTGATTGCGGGTTTTGAGGTTATATGAAGCGGCAATGGGATCGGGGCTTATATATAATGCAGCCAATCAACATCGGAGGTTTATGAAACAAAAAGTGTTGCGCTCACGACAAATACTTTGATGCGATAAGCGCTTTCAGCTTTTAACTCTTGGTCTTTCCATAGAAAACAAGGGATCGGGAGTTATGTATAAGAGGGCCAATCGCATCGGAAGTTTTATAAAGGCCAAAAGACTTGCATTCTTCATTTGTTTCCGATACGATAAGCGCCAAAAGGGTTTAGCACTTGGTTCTAGCGCCAAGGCATGTGTGGGGAAGTGCTTCGGACTTAGCCCAAAGGGGCTTAAGCCCATAGTCAAAAAACACTTATTTTTTATGGAATTTTTTCAAAGTTTTTGATGGATTTGGGGGTTTCGGCAAAGTTTTAAAGTAAGTTTTAAACCTTGTAAAAGGATTTTCATGCAGGGGAAAAGGGAATAAATGAAAATTAGAGGAAATTGATGGGGAAAATTGAAGGTTATTTTTGAGTGGAAGGAAGGGGAAAATGGAGTTTTGCAGCAGTCTTTTCTTCATGGAAGACAAAAGAATTTCTGAGTTTGAAAGGGAAAAAGCAGTGAAGTTCAAGCAAAGGGCATGATGTCTTCATGAGTCTTCAAGAGATAACATTTTTTAGCAATAAAACTTGTTTCTTGAAGGCTCAAAAAATTATTTAGCCACCTTTTGATATAACAAATTTTATAGGTGGCTAACAGTGGCTCCACTTGGGGATGATGCCTTTTTGAAGGCATCAAGAACTTCAGACTTGCATTCTCTGGGAGGTTGATCAGTGCCTTATCCATTGGGTTGTATTTCTTTACTTGGATGCTCTTCTTTTGCTCTTAAAAATGTTAGCAGCCATGAAAAACAATGGATCTTCATCAACAAGCTTTCTAGCTACCCAATCCTATTAATCTAACATTTTTTTCTTCTTTAGAGTGCACTTGGATTGGCAAACTCTCTTACAACATTTTATTCTTTTGAAAGAAAAAAATCTATTCTATTTCTACTTCTTATTCCTCCATGAACTCAAATTAAACAGTTGAGTTCATATGCTTCTCTACCTAATCCACAAATCTGTTAGGATTAAATAGTCTAACAGATTTTTATTCACTAGTTTCTAAACAGAAATTTAAAAGCATACAAGTTAGGATTGAACAGTCTAACTTGTTGCTAATCTATGGCATAAAACAACAAGCTGCACATAGACATTATTTTACAGAAAATTAAATCAAAATGGAAGGATTAAGATCTAAAAGTTCAAAGCACGGCCTTCTCTTTTTCCAGCTCTGTTTTTACTTGTGTTTGAGTTGTTTTTCCTTTATCAACTGGTTTAGAGTTTAAGTTGATTAGAACCATTTTTACCTCTATTTTGACTCAGAAATTTAAAACAAATATGAGTCATTCCTTCTTTTGGATACTCAGGTTCGGATTTTGAGCTTATTTGAACCTTCAATTTCTAGCCTAATCTACCTAACTGATAAGCGAAGATTAAGATGTTTGGCAAATCTATTTCACTAACCTATTAGCAGTAAATTTAAAACTAGTTAGCCATGATTAGGTTGTATGACTAAATAGAAGTGTGTTTTTCAGGAGTGGCATTTAAGCTTGCTCACTTTCAGAATTTATTTCTCTTTTTTGGTATGGGGCTGTACCTTTATTGTTTTTACAATCTGCCCTCTTTTCTTTCTTCTATTGTTTTTGTATTTTTGATTTTTCTAACTTTGAATGCAATGATGGATGAAACATTTATAATGGAAAAAATATAAAAAGTCTTCAAAACATGGCATGGATCAAGAGAATTAATGTTTAAGCATCCTGCCATTGACAGGACCCCCAAACAGTTCAGCTCCATCCAACTCCTACAAGAAAAAGGCATTATTACCAGCAGTTGAATGAATGAGATAAGGGCCAAGCCATAAGTTGTCAAATTTCCCATGCTTTCCCTTGTCTTCTCTCCTTGAATCCCACTTTAAAACTTTGTCCCCAATATTGAAATTGTTGGCCTTTGTTCTTATGTCCAAAAGCTTTTTGATGTTGTCCTGCTTTTGCAATGCTTTGTTATAAGTGTTGGTGTCCTGTGTTTTGATAGTTTGGAAAATCAAAAGACAAGGCAACATCAGAACCAATATTTAGAGTTACAGGATCTAGTCCTCCTGTTCTCAGAGAGGGATCTCTCAAATGTTTGTTTGCAAAGGTTTATCTTGTGTGCTTAGAATATTGATTTTAGACTAGTTATTAAGTGCAGGTGTTTATTTGTTTGATTGTTTGGTTGGAATGATACAGCAGAACATGAAGGGCCTAGGAAATATATATAGGACATCAAAATATCTGTTTCATTGGGCAATGGAGTCAAGAAAAGGTCAGAACAAACTCATCAATGGATATGGGATATCAAAGGTAAAATCTAACTTGGCCATAAGATCTTTTTGTTTTTGGAATGAGATGAACATTAATGATTTAGAAAGAGAGGTTTAATTCTCAACAGAGGGAATTTGAAAGCATAACTTGAACAATAAAGAGATTTTTAATAGACGGGGCTAACCATGAAATCTACAAATCACACCTTAAGCAAATAATGACTCCAAAACAACTTTTAAAATGAAATCTAAGATTCGGGGAACACCCTATTTCCTCAAAGATCTTATTCTAAAGGACTTTAGAAAACATAAAATATTCACTGATAATTGCAGTCATAGAAGAGGGAACACCTAAAAACATCTATGATCATAATTATAACGACCTTTAAGCCAACTGTTTAAGTGAGGACAAAGGGCAAGATCAAAACAGACCTCTGTGATTCACTGCAAGTAAAGAACTTCAAAGGGAGACTTCAATAACAGTTTTTAAGTGGCAACAGACAAGCAGGGAGAACCATAAATCATGCTGAAACCAACTATTCAAACTATTAAGGAAATAAACAAGCATGAAGACTAAAGAGAAAGATTAAAGCCTCTAAAATACTTCAGCAGAATAAAACATTAAACAGTGAAGGGTGAACAGGTCTAAGGTGCTTCCAAGAGTCATTTCTTAGCCTAAAAATTTCAGCCTATTGTAGTAAGAAATTATGGAACATAATTAAAACAGGGGAAAAACATAAAACAGTTCAAAATACTTCACCAACAGCCAAGCTCATGGATCCAATGATAGAGCCTTCTCAGGAACAAGCATGCAACAACATCATCAAGACTTCAAAGACTCTAATTTATTCTTCAACTTCAACAGACTATGTATTTATTTCAGAGGGTTTCAGTGTTACAACTTGTGATCAACCAACAACCAATCAACCAACAACTTTTCATCTTATACAGAAGTATTTATAGAAGGATGAGGAGGTGAGATCTAAAAAAAATCTCCTAAGGTAATTAATACAGATTCAAGACTTCTTGGCCTTTTGAGGGGCTCGATGAAGAAGTTTACAGGTGGACTACTGTATTAACTATTTTACAATAAATATCAAAGCTCGGTGGGAACTTTTATTGACTTTGAGGCTCTGTGTAATGTTTGGAGTAACTCTGCAGATATTTTTGCATTGATTTCCTTGTAGAAGTAACTCCCTGGCTGTGCTAAGGAAAAATATTTGGTTCTGAAATAATTTCGGCCTCTGTTTGAATGGTTTGAGGCATTAGGTGGCTCCTTTGGTAGCTGAGGAATCAATTCGCCTCCTTTGAAGCAGTGGAAGCCTATTCTGTCTGTGAAACACTTATGATTTTCTATTAATTGTGTTTTAACCCATGGAATTATGCTTTTGATAATCATTCTTAGCCATAATTCCCCACTTTAATCTCCATCTGCTATGCTTTGTCTTCAAACTTATACTCTTTAACTGTTCTTTTGAATAAAAAAGTGTTTTGTCGAAGTGCAAGGATGCGCAGGGCTCTTTATGTTATCAATGCTCATGAAACATTGATAAATCATTGAACAGAGCCCGTGAATGGTTCTCTTTTAAGGACTAAATACACGGGAATCATCACCCCCGGCCCCTGGCTTTTCTTCAATATAACAGTGAAAACCATTTAAAACCTGCATAAAACATAAAACATTTAAGAAATCCTGTGTGTTTTAGGTTTAACTGCTTCAGAAGGCTGGGAAAGAGCGTGGCCGTTGGATGGCATCATCCAATGGTCAGGATTGATCGAGAGGAATCATGGACCGGATGGAAAAAAGATTAAATCTGAGCCGTCGATTGCGCAGAGATCGACAGTCGAGAGCGGAGGTTGAAAGTCAAACGGGGAGAATTTGGCGATGAATTTTGGACCGTCGATCTACAGATCAGATCGACGGAGAAGATGCCATTGCTGTTGCACGGATGCCTGTGTTATCGCGTGTGCATCTTAGTTAACTATCGTGCATCTTCGGCGAGCGATAGCCGTTGGATGGCCCACCCCAGATCGGACGGTCCACGACAATATCGCTGGGCATCCGCGTCCGAACAATAATGCGCGATGGACGATGGTTATGCGCGATGGATGGTGGTTTTGAAAAAGTTACAGGGGACACGAGGTGGAAAATGTATGGAATCGATGGCGATAGGGAAAAAATTACCCTCGCCCAAAGGCAGTGCGATAGATACCACGCGGTTTCTGAAGTGATGAATAGTTGGCGGGGACCACCGGGTAGACGGACTCCGAACCGTCCGATCTATGGACTAGATCGACGGTGTAGATTTATTGAGAAATCGCTCTGGCGAAGAATTTTATAAAATAAAATAAAACCCAAAGTTTACAAATAACAAAGGTTTTTATGTTTTGGACGGGATATATAATAGGGCCAGGCACTTGATTGCGGGGCCATTGGGCGCATGGAGAATGGTATGACCAGGGGTTAAAAGGGAAGGGGCTTATCGCATATCGAAACTTCGGGCCCCGGCTTTTTAATCAACCCATTGTATTTTCTGCGATTGCGATTGCACGATCGGTCTTTCAATCAACTCATTTAAATATTTAACACGTGATTTTGGCTTTTAGACCAAAACTTTGGAAAAGTGGGTTTTTGCATTTTACAAAGGAAAAAAGGAATGGGGATGGATTATTTATAAGGTTTAAAGTACGGAAGACGGGCCCATGGTATATACATATAAAATAATGATGCTATCGGGCGGATTGGAGGATTGTGCGATTGTGATGAATCACATCGCAAATATTTGCGATGGGTACTTCAAATAAAACCCGCAGCTTGGAAATATTGCGATTACGATTAGCGCCCGGGTCTATAACCTTTGGTTTTTGCAGAGAAATCATGAGATCTGGGGCTCAAAACAAAGGGGTTGATCGCAATCTCATTTTCACAACATGGAACTAATCGCGAAAACTTGCGTTATTTGAACATTTGCGATGCGATAAGCGCCTTAGCCTGTTAGCAAGTGGTTCCAGCCCCAAAGCGTATGGTGGGGAAGTGGTTAGGACTTAACCCAAAGGGCTTAAGTCCATAGTAAAAACTTGTATTTTTTATGAATTTTTCATAGCTTTCAAAGGAATTGGGGGTTTCAGAATAGTTAAAAAATGAGTTTTTAACTATGTAAAGAGGATTTTCATAAATGGAAGAAGAGGATTTATGAAAACAAGGGAGTTTTTATGGAGAAAAAGGGGAGCAAATGAAGATTTGAGAAGGGGGAAAATTAAGGTCTTTCAGCAGTTTTTTCTCATGATTTTAGCAGGATTTCTAAATATAAAATGGGAACAGCAATGAAGATTTTGGACAGAGGCATGAGGCCTTCAAGGAGCATTCAAGAGCCAACAATTTTTAGTGATAAACGTTTTTCCTTGGAGGCTCAAAAAGTCTTAGCCACCTTTTGGTATAACAAATATTATAGGTGGCTAACAATAAGCCTCCTCTCTGGTTTGCTGAAGGTGAATAGTCTGATTTATCCTTCTGATCATGTCATTATCTTCAGTTTGCAACTCTTGAATCAAATTCATAACTGGTACACCAAGGCTGGTTGGAAAAATTGCATCAGTTCCATACACAAGCTGGTAAGGTGACATTCCAATAAATTTCTTCAATGTTAATCTGTCAACCCATAGTGCATGAACTAGCTTTGAGTGCCAAGACTTTTTGTTGTCCTCCAACAACTTCTTGATTATGTTCACCAAACTCTTGTTTGAGGATTCTGCTAGTCCATTACCTTGAGGGTAATAGGTCGTGGAATGACCCAATGTTATTTGATATTTGTGACAGAATTCACCATCTTCTTGGATCCAAATGCTACTGCATTATTAGTGATGATCTTTCTAGGACAACCAAATCTAGAGAGGATATGAGTCTCTATGAATTTTATGATGACTGAGTCATTGGTTTGCCTAGAAGGGATGGCTTCTATCCACTTGGTGAAATAGTCTGTTGCAGTGAGAATCCATTTATGTTGGACATATGATGGTGGATGGATTTCTCCTATGAATTCAAGTCTCCATTGTTGAAATGGAGCTTCAACAGTGATTGGATGCAGAGGTAAGGGTAGAAACTTTATTTTGCCTTCAAACAGTTGGCACTTATGACAGGTAATTATCATCTTGTGTACATCAAGAAAGAGAGTGGGCCAATAGTAACCAACCCTCAGGATTGTGTTGGCTGTTTTCTTCCAGTATAGGTGGCCTCCACATTCTCCTTCATGGAATTTGTGCTTAACCTTCTCTGCATCAAACTCAGGCAAACATTTAAGCAATATTCCACTCGCATTTTTCCAATAAAGACATTTATCTATAATGCAGTAGTTTACAGCTTTTAACTTCAAAAACCTTGCCTTTGTTTTTGATAAACTAGGAGGTGTATTCAAATTAAGTAAAACAAATAAAATATCAGCATACCAAGAGGAATTCATAAAATGGTCTTCAGCAACAAGAGTTGAGAATTCTTTTTGGTCATCTAAAGCATTAATCATATTAATATCAAGAACTTCAAAATTTGATTCAGCCATTAATCTAGCTAGACCTTGGCCTTTGATGAGTTTAGTGGGCTTGATCTCTAAATCATATTCAAGAATAACAGCTATCCACTTACCTCTCTTACCATCTGGGTCCTATGTTATAATGTCTTTCACAACTGAATTTGGGACAAAGGCAATGATGTGTGAGTGAAGGATGTATACTCTGAAGTCTTTTAAAGCCTTGACCAAAGCAAAAGTTTGCTTCTCCATAATGTTATACTTCAAAGGAGCATCTCTTAATGCCTTGCTAAAGAATGCAATAGGCTGCTCTTTTCCTTGTGGATTTTTCTGTAAAATGACAACAGCTATTGTATGTTCTGATGCAAATGAAAAAATATAAAAATATTCTGAAAAATTAGGACTTATTAGGACTGGTGTTTTGGTTAATGCTTTTTTCACCAGCTCAAAGGACTTCTTTGCTTCCAAGGTCCATTTTACCCCTTGCTCCTTTTTCAACATGTTTGTAATATTCCTAAGGAGCTCAGCTAAGTTGGGTATGAACCTTCTCAAGAAATTAATCTTTCCGATGGAAGATTGTAATTCCTTGATGTTTGGAGGATGAGAGATTTGCAATATGGCCTCAATCCTCTTTGGATCTATCTTTATACCCTCTTCTGAAATAATGTTCCCAAGGATTTTACCTTCTTGAAGCCTAAATAGTGTTTTCTTAGGGTTTAAAGATATCCCAAACTTTCTGCATTTCTCGAATACCTTTCTCAAATGTTCCAAGTGCTCTTCATGTGTTTTTTAAAACACAGTGACATCATCAAGATAAATAATGATGAAGTAGCCCATTTCTTCCAAGAATTCTATGTCCATGGCTCTCTGAAAAGTTTCTCCAGCATTCATTAGACCAAAGGGAATTTTCACATACATGAAAGTGCCCCACGGTGTAGTAAAGGTTGTCTTTAATTGATCATCAGGGTGAACTAAAATATGATTGTACCCTGAGTAGTCATCAAGCAAAGAAATTCTTTTGGAACCAACTACCCTTTGTAAAATATGGTCCATCCTAG
Source organism: Pinus albicaulis (assembly GCA_034641835.2). NCBI lineage: Eukaryota > Viridiplantae > Streptophyta > Pinopsida > Pinales > Pinaceae > Pinus > Pinus albicaulis. Next base: position 565,567,047 of record CM076571.1, read on the forward strand.
GTAAAGGGTAGTTGTCATTGAGTGAAGCTTTGTTTAAGTCACTAAAGTCTATACAAATCCTAATCTCTCCTGTTTTCTTCTTGACTAACACTAGATTAGACACCCACTCAGAATATCTAATAGGGACAATAATACCAGCTTCATACATTTTCTTGATCTCCTTCTCAACCAAAGGCAACTGAACAGGGTTTATTCTGCACAGTTTCTGTTTAAAGGGATTTTGGTTTTCTTTGAGAGGGATTTTGTGTTGAATTATTTTAGTGTCATAGGATTTCAGATCTTCGTAACTCCACGCAAAAACATCAGAAAAATCTTTAAACAGCTCTATGTATTTGATTTTAATGTGAACTGGTAAAGTCTTAGACAGTTTGATCATTTTAGGTTTAAGTTCATTGCCTATATTACACTCTTCAACTTCAGTCTCTACAGGTTCCAGTTTTGGCCTCTTGGCCACATCGTTAAAATTGAACAACTCTTCTAAAGGAGACAGAACCTTTGGCAAACTTTCATCATTAGACTACAGAGTTTCTAAGTTATCTATTTCTATCCCTGCAATCATTTCTGTTTTTTTTTCAGGTTTTCTTGACAACAGATTTATATCAGCAAGCTTAGGAGACAGGTCCTCTTCACCAAGAAAATTTTCTTCACTAGGGCAGTTTGTTTCATATTCTGAATTTGAACTGTGAAGTTCAAATTCATTTCTGAACTGCATGAAGTCTTTTATTTGTTTGTCTCTGTCAAACACTTGTCAATATTTATTGTTATCAGGGACAACCGGTCTAAATTTAATCTTAGTTGTACATTCTTTGGTTCCATATGGCGTTAAACATGTTCTAGCTGCAAAATCTAAGCCGTGGGCGATGATATTTTTTATTCTTGGGACAAAAATTAATTGGGACTCCTCAAAATTTTTATGTAAATCCATGACATCGTTTCGATAGGCCCTAAGTCTGGGGTGATTAGTGTTGCATTCCCCATTTACTTGCCTAATGATTAGTTCTAAATCCCCATACACTTTAATTCTTTTAGCTCCTAACTTTTTCAACAAATGTAAGCCTAAAAGAAGGGATTCATATTCCGCTATGTTATTTGAACACTAGAAGTTTAATCTATAGGAAAGGCTTTCTGTGTGGTTATTTTTAGTGTTTTGTATCCAGACACCTGCACCAGTGTTTCTCCTAGTGCAGGATCCATCAAAGTACATACTCCATAGAGGACTAGTTTCAGGTTGTTTCGTTTGATTAATGTCCTCTTCAACAAGTGTGCTTTTGACTCTTTCTTGAATACCAACACTCTGTTGAAACTGTTTTAATTCCTCAGGTTTTTCAATAAGTTGAGGAATGCTTTCTTGACTGTCAAGGTTAAAAAGTGATGGATGCATGATCTGTAGTTCAAGACCGATGTGTTGTTTGTTGTAGTTTACGGGTTCAACAAACTGTTTTGACACTTCTATGATGTCTTCCTCCTCCTCTCTATCGGCCATTAATTCAGTTAAAGTGACTTTTTCACTGGATGTTTCATCGTTAAACAGGATAAATGAATCGAAGCCTATATTTACATAATACAGAGGAGAGTTTTGCGGTCTGTCTTGACTAGTCACCATGTACGACATATGGGACTCCCTGTAAAGTCATCTTGATTGATTAAACACAGGGATGGTCGCATATGTCATGTCCATCTGCATAGTTCCTTGTAACTTAGCCCCCCAAGACCTAGATAACAACATTCCATACTTTGGGGGTACATTAGCCACAACAATATCCATGACCAAACATTTGGCTGGAATATGGGCTAAGTTAACGTAGAGGTCTTTAATTAAACCCAAACATTTTACTTTTCTTGAGTCAAAGGAGTAAAGGTATTTATAAGGTCTGGTGATTTCTAGACCCAGGCTCTCCATTACAGATTTTGGCATTAGATTATGAGAAGCCCCTGAGTCGTGCATAGCGTTATGTAAAATCTTTTCATGAACATTTAAACTTACATAAAAGGGAGGAACAGGTCCCTCTTGATATCTACCTTCAATCTTAGGACCAAAAATAAGCTCTGGCTGGTCATCATTAAGATTAACTGTGTCATTATTCTCTTCTATTTTTAAAGCCTTAAAAATTGGGTTCTATATACATTTTGGGCAGCTAGTTCAGAGAGAGGAACAGAGATTTTAATTTTGGAAATTTCCTGCTCCAGGCTAAAAGGAATTTGTTTCTTTGAAGTGCTTGTCTCAACCTTATTAACTGCCATTCTGTCAGCAAAATCTGTTTGCTAATTTGTTCTATTTACATTTGAAAAAATTGTTTTCACAGGAGTACCAACTGAGGTGTTAGTACTACTAAGCTCCACACTCTGTTTTGCATTGTTTTGAGTGTCTTTCTCTTTAACTTTAGCAGAATTTCCAGCCACTATTTTGTCCTTTTGTTTTACAATTTTGGGTTTATTTACAGTGTTGTTTTGTGAAGATTTGTCAGAGGTTTTGTTGTTGGGAGTTTGTTGATTGGTTTTACTTCTAAGGTCATATTCCCTTTGAGATTCTATGATGACATTCTCCATGTCTTGATAATAACTTTCATCATTATCTCTTTTGTCATCATAAGGTGTGTATAAACCTTGTTTTCTATCATAATGACCCTCAAAGTCATCATTATCTACTCCCAGCATGTTGATATCATCTTCCTCTATTTGCTCATCTATGTCTTCAACCTCACTCACATAGTTTTGATGAAAGGGAGGAGTGATCTGTTGAGCCTCTTCCCTTGGTCTATTTTGAGGCTAGTTTCTCCTAAAATTCTGATTCTGGTTTTGATTTATGTTTTGAGGAGCAGTTTGGTTTTGACTTGCTTGTGCTCTCTCAAGAATGCTCATTTTCTTCATCATCTCCTCCATCATTCTTTCCATATTTGAGCTGGAAGTAGAAGGTGTGGATTCCTCTCTAAAGGACACTCTCTTCTCATTTTTCATTCTTGCTCTTTTCTCCATTAAGTTAACTTCCACAGCAAGAGCCCCTTTTTGCATATCTTCAAGGGTTAGAGGATCTCTTTCTCTCAGCTGATAGGCCATTTTAGGGCCAAACCCTTCAGTAAAATTGTTTAACGTTGAGCCTTGTGGAGGTTTTAAAAATGGGGGAAGAGCATTATACACACTATTAAATCTAGTGCAGTAAGCTTGTACACTTTCCCCAGTGTTTCTATGGAGATTTTTGTAATCAAAAAGTATTTGAAGAGGATTTTGTCTCACCTCCCATTTGTTTAGGAATGCTTGATGGAAGGCTTGGAGATCATTTATACTATGGGGGGTGTGTTTGGTAGTGCTTGAAAAGGGATGCTTGTACTCACTGCACAATGTTCTTGAATCAAGGGTTTTCTGAGGTCTTAAAGGTACCTAGGTTAAAAAACACTCAAAAGTCCCCAGCAGAGTCACCAGAAGATGTTAGCTCCTTGTAATTTGCAATATTGGAAAATTCAAACTGTAGAGAGAACATTATTTCAACCACTTTGGGATTCTAGGATCTACCCCTCCTGAATCCGGAGAGGGATCTCTCCAATAAAGTGCAAAGATTGATTTATATATGAGGCTTTTTGGGTAATGATATTAGGCTAGTTATTAAGCGCAAGGGTTTTGTTTTGTTTTGGATGGTTGAGCATGATCATTATTTGGGTGGGAAGTCCTAAATGGAAAGAGTTTCAAAGGTGTAAAGTTGCAAGTAATCAGAACAAGCTTTGGCTAAAAAGATAGATATAACGCTGGTTTTTAGTCCATTGGGCTATGGAGTCATAAAAGGGTTTTAATTGTGCAACAATTCAAGAGTGGTCCAAGGGGCAAATCATCTATATCACAAGATCATTGAGATTAAATGATGGAATGGAAACAATAAAAGTGTTGGAGGGGTGGAAACTAATAATAATTTCAACAAGGATTTATAGTCAATCCAAACAAGAAAAAGCCTTTAAGTAACTGTTTAAAACCAACCAAAGGGCAGGGCCCACCATAAACCTATTTGGACAAGCTCGTATTAAAGCAAACTCAATAGACAAAACAATCCAATAATCCGCATAATTATCTTCAGAAAGTATGAAAACAGATAAGAGAAACAAAGTGTAACTTAAGATCAAATAAGATACTTTTAAATCTAGTCTGCTTTCAGCAAACACTTAGGGAAAATTTCATAATTACCTTTGGAGAATAGAAGCTAGAAACAGGGCAAACCATCACTTTTCTAGTCTAACTTTAATAAGAAAATAATGAAAATCACATTCAAGAAAAACGTTTAAAGCAAATAGTAGGACGAGGGAACGCCAGCATTCCTAACTGCTTTAACTGTATTGAATCATTCTTAAAAAAAAAAAAATTGGAGGAAAACATTGAGATAAAGCTTATCAGTCAGAGAAGGGTACTGTAAACAGTAAGTCCTAACTCCATGCTTGTTGTTCTTTATCAGAGAATAATGGACAATATGGCATACATGAAAGGAGAAACAAATAACAAAGAAAGAAGCACTTCACCAGTGACATAGACCAGGATCCCAAGAAACAACTTGTATATTGAAGTCAAACTAGTTACATCTTTAAGTCCAATTTTTCAGTTCAGTAATCATCTTCGCTTCTCAGCGTAACTTATCTAATCACAAATAGAGCTTCAAGAGCCTTTGAACACTATTTACAAGTAGAAGTTCCGAGCACAAGTATATTTCAAAGTTTTGCAACCAGCATTTACAATGAACCCCTCAATAAGATTTTATAGGAGGATGAGGAGGTCGAAAAAAAAAGATCTATGGGTTCAATTAATACAGTTAATGCTTCTCGGCCTTTGAGGGGCTCAATGGAGAATTTTTACAGATATTTTCCTGTATTAATTGGTTTACATTAAGTATTTAAGCTCAGTGGGATGATTTTGTTGACTTTGAGGCTCTGTGTCATCTCTGTAGTAACTCAGCAGATATTTTACAATATGTTCTTCTGCTGAATTAACTGTTTGGTTGTTGTGTGGCAAATATCCTCTGTTCTGGTCATTACTTGGCCTCTGTTGAATGCTGTGAGGCCACAGGTGGTAATCTGGTAGCTGAGAGGAATCAATTTTCCTCTGATGTGGCAACAGAGGCATCCTCTGTCGGATAAATATTCTTGATTTGCCTTTAACTTTGTTTAATTTAGTGGATTAGGCTTTTGATTTTCGATCTTAGCCGTAATCCATTAAACTGTGGAATTAATTTTTAATCTTCTGTTCTGCTGTGGCTAGGTCTTTGACATTGATACTCTTTCATTTGTTTTAATTCTCTGTGTCTTTTTTATGTGCAGGTGCCACAGAGGGTTGATATGGCATCAGTGCTCATGATGCACTAATGAAACGTGATGTAGAACCCTGTGGAATGATTTTTCTTTATGCATAGAGGCGTAGGGGATTGTCATCCCCGGCCTTTGGTTTTCCTTTAATATAATGGAAAAACCATAAAAACCTGAAAAATACCCAAAAAAATGTTATAAAATCTTGCATATTTAAGGTTTAATTGCTTCAGAGGTTGTGTGTTAGGTCGCAGCCGTTGGATGAAAGCATCCAATGGTGGAGATGTGCTTGCGAGGGTCAGATAGAAGGTGGTTGGAAGAATGGCGCAGAGGATTAAGTCTGAGCCGTAGATCTATTTTGATCAACAGTCAAGACAAATCGAGGCAAAATTAATGTGAAGGGGTCACATATACTATGTAAATGGCGAAAAATGTGAAAAAATACAAAAGAAAAGGAAAAATCACTTTGGCGAAAGAAATCTATTTGAAATGAAACTTGGGGTATCGCAGATGATCGTGGGCTGTTAGATCATATTCGGCCCTAAGGTCAATGGCGGAGATCTCTCGTTGAAAACCTTTGGATTATGGCGTAGGGCGATAGTGTAATGAGAGGTTGAACATGAGCCTTTGATCTGTAGAGATCAACGGCGGGGAGCGCATGTGATACAATATAAAAGAAAATGAGGAAAGTGGTTTCGAAGGGAAAAATAGTTGATTTCGCATGGTGATAAGGCGGGTAGGCGGTATTGCCTTTTTGAATGCGATATGCGTCCCCACCCAACACGTGGCATCAGAAAACAGCTTATATCGCGTGATTTTGGGGAATTAATGCCTGTGCTTAAAGTTACGTGATATGGAACGTTAGTCGTTAGATCTGGAGCCTCATATCAAATGGTGGGGAGCGAGCGCGATATTGATAAGATGCGTGGGCGGAAAGAGGTGGGGATAGAGAAAGGCAGTTTTAATATGAGCCGTTAGATCTAATTTTGGATGGCGGAGATCAGATCTGGAGGGAGGCAGGACCCACAGGGGTCGGGCTTGTTGGGGTTAATATGGGTCGTTGGATGGAACAAATCAACAGCTTATATGTGATCTGTGGGTTAAATGAAAATAATACAAAGGCGGAGAATGGGTTAATAAGGGCTGTTGATCTACAGAGATCAACGGCTGAGATTTGGCCAAAAAAATATTGAAGCGGGGTGTATGAATTTAACCAAAGTCGGGAGATGCAATCTGGACCGTCCGATCTGGACACGTGGACGGCCCAGATGCAATCAGAGCTTCGCGATCGGCAGGGCAATGGATAGGGAGGGCGCCGAAGTGATTAACTATGGGTCGTCGATCTGCAGATCAGATCAACGGCGGAGAACTCATCGGGGAATCGCCAATCGGAGATAGTGAAAAATATTAACGTGCCCAATGAGATTTTCCGATGCGAGATTGCGCGGGCCATCAGATTGGTCCAAGATCAACGGCGGAGATGGGCTCCGACCAATGAACGAGCGAGACCACATTATAATCTATAAAACCAAAATTTTAATGAAAAGCAAAGTTTTTTATGGTGTCAGGCAGGTTATATATAAGGATTGGCGCCCAGTTGCAGGGCCTGGATATATGGAAAAAGCAAAGGCCCAAGGCTTATATGTATAAGGGCCAATCACATCAGAATTTTGGTGCGGGTATTTCAATCTACCCATTTGGAATTTCTCCGATGCGAGATCGTGCGGATCGTTGATCGGGTTTTTAAGATCAACGGTGTTTATTAATAAAAAGAATGCACCGGTGCGTTTTGGTTAAAAACTTAGGAAAAATGGGTTTTATGAATCTACAAAGGGCAAACGTGATCAGGAATTGTTTATAGACAAAGTTTAGGACCCGATTGCGGGTTCTGAGGTTATATGAAGTGGAAATGGGATCGGGGCTTATATATAATGGAGCCAATCGACATCGGAGGTTTATGAAACAAAAAGTGTTGCGCTCACGACAAATACTCTGATGAGATAAGCGCTTTCAGCTTTTAACTCTTGGTCTTTCCATAGAAAACAAGGGATCGGGAGTTATGTATAAGAGGGCCAATCGCATCGGAATTTTTATAAAGGCCAAAAGACTTGTGTTCTTTGTTTGTTTCTGATGCGATAAGCACTGAAAGGGTTTAGCGCTTGGTTCTAGCGCCAGGGCATGTGTGGGGAAGTGGTTTGGACTTAGCCCAAAGGGGCTTAAGCCCATAGTCAAAAAACACTTATTTTTTACGGAATTTTTTCAAAGTTTTTGATGGATTTGGGGGTTTCGGCAAAGTTTAAAAGTGAGTTTTAAACCTTGTAAAAGGATTTTCATGAAGGGGAAAAGGGAATAAATGAAAAATAGAGGAAATTGATGGGGAAATATGAAGGTTATTTTTGAGTGGAGGGAAGGGGAAAATGGAGTTTTGCAGCAGTATTTTCTTCATGGAAAACAACAGAATTTCCGAGTTTGAAAGGGAAACAGCAGTGAAGATCAAACAAAGGGCATGATGTCTTCATGAGTCTTCAAGAGATAACATTTTTTAGCAATATTTCTTGAAGGCTCAAAAAATGATTTAGCCACCTTTTGATATAACAAATATTATAGATGGCTAACATGTCGCACGATATTCTTCCATACGGACCATCCTTGCTCTCTCAGTGCAGATGGGTTGGCACATTCATCAGATGGACGTGAAGACTGCATTCCTTAATGGGATCATTGAGGAAGATGTGTACATTGATCAGCCTGAAGGATTTGAGATCTTCAGCAGCGAGTCGCATGTGTGCAGGCTCAAAAGAGCGTTGTATGGGCTAAAACAAGCACCCCATGCTTGGTACACTCAGATCGACAGCTATTTCACTGGACTTGGCTTCACCAAGAGTGAGGCGGATGCAAACCTGTACCAGATTATGGTTGAGGTTAAGCTTTTGATCATTGTACTTTATGTTGATGATCTAATACTAACAGGTGATGAGCAGTTGATACACTCATGCAAGGCAGATCTTGCAAAGGAGTTTGAGATGAAGGATTTGGGCCTCCTTCATTGTTTCCTTGGATTGGAAATATGGCAGCGGGAAGGTGAATTGTTTGTGTCTCAAGGCAAGTATGCCAGGGAGATACTGGACAAGTTTCACATGCAAGGCTGTAAGCCTATCGACACTCCTCTTCCAGGAAATTGGAAGAAAGAGGATGCTACATCGGTAGAGGTAGTGGATGCCACTGTTTATCGACATTTGGTGGGTTCGCTCATGTATTTAGTCAATACAAGACTGGACATATTCTATGCGGTGAACCAGCTTTCACAACCAATGGTTAAGCCTACCAAGCTCTTTTTGAAGGCAGGCAAGCATGTCCTGAGATATCTCAAGGGCACATCTGAGTATGGTTTATGGTACAGACAGACGGATGAGGTGAAGTTGCATGGCTTCACGAATGCAGATTGCGCAGGAAGCCCAACAAACAGAAAGAGCACATCAGGAGGGATTTTCAATATCGGATCTATGACAATTTCTTGGTACAACAAGAAACAAAGATCTGTGGCACTCAGTTCAATGGAAGCAGAATACATGGCAGCAAGTTTAGCTGCATGTGAGGCTATCTGGATGAGGAAGATTCTGGTTGGTTTGTTCGGTTCACATTTAGATCCCACGGTGATTCATTGTGATAATCAGAGTTTCATTAAACTCTCAGTTAATCCTGTGTTTCATGATAGATCTAAACATATTGATATCAGGTATCATCATATCAGAGATTGTTTGCAGTGGAAGAACATGTTGCTTCAGTACATTCCCACGGAGGATCAGGATGCAGATATTCTGATGAAGGCGCTCACTAGGAGAAAATTCGAATACCATAGAGGCAGGATCAGGGTGAAGGATAATCCCTATCTTTTTGTGAGGGAGTGTTGAGATTCAACAAGATGATGAGATTAGTGAAAAGAGTCGCCTTCACTAAGTGGGCCCGCAGGCTATTTTTGGCGCAAGTCTATTTTTAGACTATGTCTTTTTTTTTGACATGATGATCATATTTTAGAAGTTGCGGGATGCTATTTGTGGATGGTTGATCAAGTTGGAAAAATAGATGGAATTATATTTTTAGAATATTGGGCGAAGTATATTTATAGATCGTCAATCTAAAAATAGATGCATGTCGATTATTATTAGCTCTTAATAATAATCAGACTCTAAACAACAACTTATTCTCTTGGAGCACTTCACTTCAATGCACAGATGTGGCATAGCAGCTAACAGAAGGAATTATGTTATTCCTAAGGGTTTACTCGAGCTAATGCATGGAGGGCTCAGTTAGAACTCAAGTGGCAAAGTTATGACACAGTTGGAAGAAGTAGTTATGGAGTTGTATTCAGTTTAATTCAGTTAGACTCAGTTGAGCTAGTTGTATCTAGTCTAACTGATTGATACACTAGTGAGAGTGGAGTGAATTAATTAGTTAATTAATTCATAAATAATAACTCATTAATCAACTGAAGAATACATCATTTAACTACAGTGCATGGCAGTTTCAGTGGAGACCAGTGGAGAGATAGGTGAAAGGGAAAGATAGACTATCTGTTGTGACTATAGTGATGCATTGATTGCATCACACACTCAGTGGAGATGCCAATGAGGATTGCGCAGTCAAGGATGGAGTAATTCGAATTCATTCTGAGCTATTCTTCAGCAGAGATTATGCAGTAGAGGCAGGTTAGTAGGTGGCAAAGATCGGTGCATGAATTTGCAAGATTAGGCCTTTTTAGTGTATGACGATTGTACTGTACTGAGAGCTTGTGATAAGCTTTGCATGTTTGTATGAGATTTTCATATGATATCCATGTTACATAATATATATTTAGGGTTTTCAGCTTTAGGCTTTCCCTGTTAAAAACGGTGTTATGTGCGATTGATAATTTTTGTTTATGCTTCACATGTGTGTGCAATTAATTTTTCCGCAAAAGATTAACAAGTGGAATAGATTCAGTATCTTACATAAATTTAAATAGTGTGAGATCAGGTGGATTTTGGACATATGCATGCTTAGTGCATATAATTTCTACAGTGTTGTTGTTGATTTACACTACTCCATCCTGAATCTTTCTAGCAGACTTCTAGCATACTTCCCTTGAGTAAGAAAAGTCTGTCCAGAATCTTTCCATACTTCCAGACCCAAACAATAATGGAGATTTCTGAGATCTTTCATTTCAAATACTTGTGATATCTGCCGTTTGATTTCTTTGATCATAGTATCTGCATTCCCTGTTATAATCATATCATCCACATACAAAGAAATCAAAGTAATTTGCCTCTGTTTATTATACTTGGTATACAGATTTGGATCATTCAAGCTCTTATGAAAACCATGCTATAAGAAGAATGAATCGATCTTATCATACCACGAACTGGGTGCTTGTTTTAAACCATATAATGACTTTTTCAATCTATAAATAAGATGTTCCTGCCCCTTTTTAATAAACCCTTCAGGTTGAACTAAATAAATATCTTCTTTCAAATCACCATTCAGAAATGCAGACTTAACATCTAACTAGTGTAGCTTCCACTTATATTTTGTAGCTAAAGATATTAGCATTCTAATGGTATTTAATTTCGCTATAGGAGCAAAGGTTTCATCGAAATCTATTCCCTCTTGTTGTGAATAACCCTTTGCTACCAGTTTAGCTTTAAGCTTTTCTATACTCCTATCTGCATTCACTTTAGGTTTATACAACCCCTTACAACCTATGGGTGTTTTTCCTTCAGGTAATTCAACTAAATCCCAAGTATGGTTTCTAGTAATTGATTCAATTTCTTCATTCATTGCAGCCCTCCATGCATCAGATTGACTTGCTTCTTTATAATTTATGGGTTCTACAATGTTTAAAATACTTTTCATTAAAGCATAGTCTTTCAATCTAGCTGGTAATTAAGTCTGCCTACCTGATTTCCTCGATAGGGGACTTACCTCAAATCTGACTGCTTCAGACTTATATGGGCTTGCCTTATTTACTACATCACCTATTTATTCTTCTTCTTTCTGCTCCCACTCCTGATTATCCCCGATGTCTTCTTCCATCACTAATGGAATGTGCCATTCATCATTACTGTCATCATTTCCTTCCTCAAATTGTTCATGAAATATCACATCTCGACTTGCAAATATTTTATGAGTCACGGGATTAAATAACTTGTATGCTTTAAACTCAGTGCCATATCCTACAAAGATACATTTCATGGCTTTAGGATCTAACTTCTTTCTATCCACGTTGGGTATATAAGAAAAAGCTTTTGACCCAAATACTCTTAAATGACTTACTGCTAGTTTGAATCCATATAATGCTTCAAAAGGGGTTTTGAAGCCATGACATTTAGTAGGACTCCTATTCTTTAGATAAACAACAGTTTTGATGGCTTCCGCCCAGAAACCATTTGATAGACCCTTACCTTGAAGCATACTCCTTGCGCACTCCACAAGAGTTTTTTCTTTCGTTCTGCCACTCCATTCTGCTGTGGTGTGTGAGGCACTATAAACTGTTGAAAAATCCCATGATATCTGCAAAAATTCATGAAGTCTCCCGACTTGTATTCTCCCCCTTGATCTGAACAGAGAATTTTTATACATTTTCTTGTCTGCTTTTCCACCAAAGTTTTAAATTCTTTGAAACACTGAAAGGTCTGAATCTTTTTACTCAAAAAATATATCCAAGAGAATCTAGTGCAATCATCAGTAAACAGAAGAAAATAATATGCACCACCTAGCGACCTGGTCTGCATAGGTCCGCATATATCTGTATGCACCGGCTCTAGAATATCTCTTTCCTTTCTATTAACATGCAGAGGAAATTCTTCTCTATGCATTTTCCCTAATGCACATCCATCACAATCTAACTGAACACTATGGAAAACAGGGAGTCCATCAACCATACCTTTTCTCTGAAGTAACATGAGGTCTTGTAAATTAAGATGACCAAATCTCTGGTACGAGAGTTTTTCGGCTGTCAATCTTGTTGCAACCATGGCTTGCTGTGGCATGTTTTTCACATCTAATCTATACAAGCTCCCCACATGCACCCCTAATGCAACTGTTTCCATTTTTCTATCCTTTATGACATAGTGGGTCTTGAAGAATTCAACTAGCATATCCTGATCAGTTATCATAGATACAGATATCAAGTTTTTCCTAATCCCGGGCACATACAATACATTCTTAAGGTGTTTGATGTCACTGCTAGGTAACTTTACCAGAATATCACCGTACCCTTGGATCTCATATCCTCTGTCATCTCCTAAATAAATTTTAGATCCACATGAAGTTTCTTCAAGAAATTAAAACCATTCTTTCTTACCTGTCATATGTGAGGATGCGCCAGAATCGACATACCATAAGTCGTCCTCATCTTCCTTAGAAGCTGAAAGAGCACAATCAACTGTACATAGTCGAAGTTCATGACTATGGTCTTCATCTTCATCAACAAAGTATCATTTGTGCTTTCTCTTCTTATTCCTTGCTTCGTCTGTCTGCCTCTTATAATAGTCCCTAAATTGGTGGCCAATTTTCCCACAGTAAAAACATTTCTTGTTTGATTTTTTTTTTGCAGACATACCTCTAAATGGTCTCTTCTGAAACGTGCTATCTCCTCTCTGTTGCTGCTGTGACTGCTTCCCTCTAAATTGTCGCCTCTTTGCCATCAGAGCAAGATCATCACTCTGCGGTTTTAAATTCTGTCGCCGCTCTTCTTCTTGTAGCAAGATTCCTGTCAATTCTTCAAATGTAGGGGGTTTCTCCCTCACTACCAATCCTGTAATGAAAATCTGATATTCATCCTTCATTCCATTCAATGTAATTGTGACTAGATTAGAATCAGACACCTTCTCTCCGATGTCTCCCAATCTGTCCTTTAGGTCTTTATCCCTCGCAATGAATCCAGCAGCAAATTCACTCTCCTCCATCCTCATCGAAAACAACTTGCCTTTGAGATACAATATGCGATTTGTATTTTGTGTCTGGTATAAATTCTTAATCGTCATCCAAATATCAGTGGACAATTTTCCATCTCTAATATGTGGGATAATATTTTCCTTAATGGACATCTTTAATATAAATTTTGCTTTGTTTTCCCTTTTATCCCAGTCTTGTTCCTGTTGTCGAACTCAGTCTCTGCTCATCGCCTATGACAATCAACCACGCATTTTCTCCCTCAAGCAATGTCTATAGCTTGAACTTCCAATTGGTAAAATTAGACCCATCAAGTTTGCCAGACTCATTGAGATATGATTCTATGCTATTATTCATACTGAACTAATAAGATTTTAGATCCTCTGATGAATAATTCTAACCAACTGAATAATTACAAGCTACACTAACATAAATTCAATACATACCAGATCCTGATTACATATCTACCACCAACCTGATCCGATCTCATGATTCACCACCATCGGGCGAATCGCATGCGCTGAACCTCCAACAAATGTGTCTGCGACTCAGATCCACCACCACCGGGCGAATCGCATGTGTAGCACCTCAAAAAATGTGCCTGTAACTCCGATCTACCACCACTGGGAAAATCCGCAACTCCGATCTACCACCACGTGGAAAATATGTAACTCCGATCTACCACCACTGGGAAAATCCTCAACTCCGATCTACGACCACCGGGAAAATCTGCAACTCTGATCTACCACCACCGAGCAAATCCTCAACTCCGATCTACCACCACCGGGAAAATCTGTAAATCCGATCTACCACCACTGGGCAAATCTGTAACTCCGATCTACCACCACCGGGCAAATTTGTAACTCTGATCTACCACCACCAGGTAAATCTTATGTGCAGAACCTCCAAAGAGAGAGATTGGCGCTTTCCCGAGGAAAAAATCTGCACCCAAATAAAATCCATGTGAGCAACCAAATTGGCGCAGGTATGGCTTAAACAGATGTGCCAATCGTGTGTTCTGGCGTGATGGCACGGGTATGGACCTAACAGTGACGCTAATTGCATGTTTCGGCGCGAATGTCAGCGGAAAAAGTGCACCAACCCTCTTTTGCTCAGAGATTAATCAATCATCCGAGACCTGTGAGCACAACACTCCTGTGCACACCGTAGCCACGAAGGCTCTATAGCTAGTAAGGCTCTCAAAAAAACAAATTAAGCTCACCAAACCTGAGCTCTGATACCAAGATAAAAACTGAACTGAATAGAAGTTGCAGCTCACAAGTGAGTACTGCACCTGGAGACTGCACTCAAACGGAGAGTACACTCATCATTCATTAATGGAATGATACAACTATAAGTACATCACAAAGAATCAGGGAGTTGTAAACAAGCTCCTATATCCTAGGAACTAATCCTAACTTAAGGAGCTACGTTATAACAATGTAACCATTTCTCCATTAATATACAAATAATATTAATTATTTCCAACTATCAATTTAATTTAATTTTCAGAATATTATCAAAATTTACAATCAAATTAATTTCACCCACAAAAATTAAAATTTTCATTAATTTTTCAAAACATTCTAAAAATCTTGAATAATTAATTTCAACTGAAAGTATAGAGACATGTTCGCCAGAATTGCAACATGCTTGCCTATATTAAAGTTAGTTTAACGTAATCTTTTGGTGGGAAGGAATATCAGCTTTAGCTTTTTTTTCAACAGATATAACATGCAAATATGTTCGCTAGAATTGTATGGAGTTGTCTTTAGTGCGACTTTTTGGAGTTTCAGGTGTTGGGATCTAGTGAAAAAATTTGAACTAAAATCTTGGTTTGTTATTTAAAATGGTTTTTTGACTTTATATATGTATTCAACACTCTCAAAAATCCCTAGGACACTTTGATTGTGCAAAGTTACTAATCAAACTTCTTTTTTCAATAAATTCCTGTCAAATTTTTAAAAAATTATAACGAAAAAAACCACCATAAAAACCTTTAAAAAATAAAAGCTATCGAAATTGTGCAGACTTGTTGTTTTAGTGGAGGCCTCGTATTTCAGCAACCGGCCGTGTGGTCGGTACTCCAAGATATCAAATAAGTGGTCATGGAAGCCATATTTATATGAGGCATCAGTGAAATAAACTGCCCCTTCTCTGCTTGCATCCACTCCGTCTGCAAATCTTTAATGATATAACCATGGAATGTAGTTATGATTACTTGAAGCATTCCTTGAGTCTACTGGTCTATCCTAACTGATTTAAACCTAATGTGGTTCACATATATACAAAAACATAGAGCTAGGATTTGAAAGTAAAATATCCAAAAAATTTAACAATCATGGTGAAAAACATTACTTGAATTTCAATCCATCTGCTTCTTGTGCCAGTATCTCCACATGCCCTTCCGTCACATTTAGCAGACCCTGCAACACATAATGAAAATTGAACATAATGAAAATGGAGGGTAAAGTTGAGAAGAGGAAATATTGGTGATGGGTTATCACCTGAGAAGGCTCGCAGACTAATAATTCTCCATGGCTGCAAAAAGCGAGGCCCAGAGGACGACCTCCAACATATGTCCAGTTCTCCACCTGAACATCAAGCTGGTTATCTAGAAAGGAGATTCGCTTGATCCACCCATCGCCACAACCTGTGTAGAGTCTGCCTTAAGAATCGAACACGAGATCTTCTGGATTGGGGATGAGTCCAGATCCAAGTTTGTGTGCATTCTGTAGCCTCTTGTTGTGGGCGAATACACCAAGTCTCTGGGGAGGATGAGGAAGGTCGATGTTTGCTGCATCGATTGGAGAATTTCTGAGAAGAGCCCTCCAAGCTGCCGCTAAAGCTATGCATAGCGCAGCCGCTACCACTGCAATAGTGAAATTTGGCATCGCATAAGAGACGGGTTCAACTGTGGAAGAGAGAGTGGGGAGACTAGCAAAGAAAGAATTTTTAATGTCCACGAGGCTAAAAATAGCCTATGGGACAGATTGCTTCTCTATCTGACTCTTGTATTCGTTCTTTTTCCTGTGAAGTTTTACAATGAGCACTCCCAGCTTATCGACAAACTCTTCGCTGAATAGATTATCCCAAGAATTAGCTGCCAGAATACCTGCATAGTTTTCTCTGCTATCCTTGAAGGCCTCACATTCTAAAATATGGCATCTTATGCTAAAGTGAAGATTCCATAAAAATCTTATCCAAAGATCTGCGTTATGACTGAAATTTCAAAAGCAAATGTACGTAGTTCCCTGACTTATTATCGTTGGGTTGAAATTTACCCAAAAAGTGGCCCCCGCTCATTGGTATTCCATCAAGATATTGTAGAAAGGTCGTTCAACATGCTTTCCCATATTATATCTCGAAATAGGAAATTCGACAACGAAGGGAAATATGATTAAGCCACCTATGAGGTTTGGAGGGGAAAGTGCTGAAGTAGTCCGCATGAGGGATTTGGAATCACAAGAGTTTTTATAATGTCAGGATTTCTACTCTCATGTTCGTACTATTGCCAGAACATCCACATCCACATGAATTTGTTTGTGGTATTGTCTCTTGTGGCATATCCTCAACCATGCTCTACATCTATATGTAGTTGTTTGTGTTACTCTATCGAAGTAGCCTACAAGGAATAAACTACGAATAAACTACAAGGATGTATATATCGATAACTCATATATTTATCCTTATTTTGAATTTTATGTTGAGTACCCATCCACATAGCTATGTTGGAGCATATTTTGTGTGTGTTGAGAGGAATATTATCAAATATGATTGAATTTCTGGCTCTCCATAGTTCCCAGAATATATAGAGAGGGATTATCTGATTCTTGTGCCCTCTCCCACTCCACCATCACAAAGACTGTTCAATAGAGGGGTGAGTACTAAGAGGAAATTAAAAATATAAAAAGTCCATTTCCATACCTATGTTGCAATCGGGCACTCCAATAATAAAAGTCTCTGATGAATTATGACATATAACGCACCATCCTAGTTTATGTATGCCTCTCTTTTGTAAATTTTCCCATGTCAAATTTTTGTCTTGCCAAACCAACCAAGAATATATGATGATCTTAGTAGGGACCTACAGTTTCCAAATCTTCTGAAACCAACTCTTCTTTTGTAAGGATAATCTAAAGCACATAATCTAGAGCGAATAATATCCCTCCAGGAACCCTCACGAAATAAAGCACGCAATAATGACTTGATCAACAGGGCTCAACCAAATATTTTCACATCCAATATCCCCCAACCTCCATATTGTTTTGGGATGGTTATATTCTCCTATTTAATCAAATGGAGTTTTCTTCCCTCCCCACTTCTCGCCCAGATAAAGTGTGCCATGATGCTACAAAATTTGGATATAATAGCAGCAGGGAGGATGAATAAGTGTGCCCACTGAATCGAAATTTGTAGTAGAACTAACTTTGCAAAACTAAATCTCCCTCCCATTGTAAGCCATCTATGCAATCAACCAAATATTTTTTTATGGGATTTATCAAAAATCCATAGCCAATTGTCGATCCTATAGTTGTTGGGCTTTATCTTGTATCCCAAATATGTGAGTCCCTCACATAGTGGTTTTGTAGCCACCCAAAATATACCAACAATAAATTCAATATCTTCTCTGTCTCCACCTGCATAAAGAAAAAGTGACTTGTTTCCATTTACCTGCAAACCATATGCCACTCCAAATCTCTGAAAGATATGATGTATAGCTTGCCACTGAGCTTTGGACACCATTCCAAAGAAAGGATATTATCAATAAAGAAGTTATGGGTTATTTCAAGGACTCTTCCCAGTTTTATGCCATAGAAAATACCAGCAAATATTACCTCTCGAATCTTATGACTGAGTATGTCCATGACTAGAATAAAAAGTAGGGGCGACAAAGAGAAACTCTGTTGTAAACCCCTACTGGCACATACAAAATTAGAGGGATATCTATTGATCAACATTGTAAATGGTACCGAAGTCACACATGCCATAATCCATTCAATATTATACATCGTCGGTCTAATCTTAGACAAAATGAGATGCAGAAAATTCCAATCCACATAATCATATGATTTATTCAAGTCCACCTTCATGACAATCGCCTCCATTTTCTTCGTGTGGATGGAATGTAGGCATTCTTGGGTCGTGGCCACAATGCCATGTATCAAACGGTTGTGGAGAAACCCATATTTTTCTCTCGAGATGAAGGATGAGAGAGTCGGCTTCAAGCGCTCCGCAATAATTTTAGAAATTAGTTTGTAAGTAATATTAGATAGAGAGATAGGTCTAAAATCCATAAAGGTGTCGGCATCTAATGTCTTTAGAATGAGAGAAATAAATATGGAGTTAATGACTCTAGTTATAAATTACCATTGATTCTAGATTCTTTAGCCATAAGCAAGTTCCATCCCCATGAAATCGAAGAAGTGGAGAAATAATTCAACTATCGAGCCATACATTCTAGAACACTTGTCTTTAGTGAAAATTATATGCCAAGAGAGGTTGAGTGCACTTTTTAAGTAAAGGTTGAGTGCACTTTTTAAGTAAATTATTTAAGGTAAATATAAGTAAAGAGAGGTAGAGTGTCCTAAGTTTAAAGGGTTAAATGCATAATGAATGTAAATGGTAAAAATTTGAAATAAGTTTGGACTTGAATTAAAATTACATTTACTAGTTAATATAAATAATAGAGATATGAATAAGTTTAATAATTGGAATAGAAGAAAACAACTTTTAAATATAATTTTTTGTTACTTAAAGTTAAAAAAACTTATTTAAAGGTAAAGGCATATCTTTATTAAAAAAAAACATCAAAAATGATTATTGGCAAAGGTTTGTTTCAATTGGCGGAGTTAAGGTTTAAGCCCCCTAGGGCTAAGGGCTAAGGCCCACGACCACGAGCGGTGATCAAGGGCTAAGCCCATTTCAAACGGCAGAACAGTTGCGTTAGGCCCTCGAGTGCTAACCCCCTAGCCATGCGACCTGCGGGCTACAACCATGGGCACGGGCTAACGACTTAACCTCCAACAGAAACTGTCTGACTTTCTCGCATGTGAACGTGCCAGCAACTGGTAGTTAAAATTAATGCTTCCCCCAAACTTAGCACGTGGTTCCGACATTTTGGCAATTCCGCCATTTCTAGCATGCTTAATTGGAGTTCACCCACATTTGGTGGGGTTTTCAAGGGACATTGAGCAGAAATTTGTGGAGGTCATAACTTCTCCAATATTGAACCAATTTGGACGAAAGTTTGGTCAATTTTGGGTATTCTGAGCATTATGGAGTGTTTGGAATAGGTTGCAGAGCAATCAGAGGTGTTCTTCAGCCATTTTTGCTTTAGGGAAGCTTGGAGAGCCATTAGGGCCATGAGGGAAATGGAGATGTATTGAGCTATACTTCACTGTTTGAGGTGAAACAAAAGCCATTTTTAGCTTATTTCTGTCTTCTGAATTCAATTTCATAGTGGGTTCTGCCTGTTTAAGCATATTTCTCACTGTATAACCAATTTGAGCAACTTAATAGAGCAAGGACATGCCCATTGGGAGCCTTGGACCCAGCAGATGTAGCCCAGGAGGGGTGAACTGCCTCATCATGTTGTTGTGTTATGTTATGGTGAGGTTTTGCTGCTATGTATTTCTGATTTAAGATGCTAAACAATAATTTTAATTAAAAATCCCTCACACATAAACTCAGAAACAGTTACCAAAAACACTTTGTTTAAATTGCAATACATGATGAACACTTTGCACACTTAATTAAATGAAAATGGATACTTTGCACAATAGATACAAATAGTTTCATTCTCAAATCAGATGGTATCAAAGCTAAGGATTTGAGCCTTAGGAGCTAGAGTTTTACTCAGCAATTGTTTTGTGCAAAGATATAGTTGATTGTTTGCAAGTTTTGATGCTTACTAGGCTTAAACTCAAGAGAGGTGAAGGACATTTGGTTAGTGCACAAAGTAATCCTCAACCAAGAAGGGGCAGAGAGACACCTCCAAGAGCCATAGAAGTAGCTTCAAGCATGTCTTCAAGAGAGGGACAAGCTCTTGAAGACATTGATCCCAAAGAAGAGGAACGGGTGTTTCGAAAGGCTTTCTTGGACATGATGGAGATGGTGAGGATACTCTACCAAGAAAGGAATGATAGGCTTGTTGGAGAAGGGTCTAAAAACCAGAAAGAAGGAGAGGGTTCTTTAGGATGAAAGAAAAGTGATGACAATTCAAAGAAAGGACACAGAGGAAATGGTGATCCACCATCCCCATCTTCATCCTCTTCCTCTACATCGTCATCCTCAACTTCGGTGAATCAATCTCACGAGTCTAAAACCACTGGTAAAAGTCCATTTTTAAAGCTTGATGTTAAATTTGAGTTGCCTATGTTTAACAGTGAAGTCAATGTAGAGAAACTTGACAATTGGATAAGACAGTTAGAAGTTTACTTGAGGATACAAAACCTTCATGATGACGACACCAAGATACAATTAGCCTCTTTGAGAATTGATGGAGCAGCATTGGTATGGTGGGAAGCCAAGACCAAGGATGAAATTAAAAAACAAGGTAAGATCACTTTATCATGGGCTGAATTTATTATTGCAATTAAGAAGCAATTTTATCCATTAGCTCATTTACAAAAGGCTATAATGAACTAGCAAAACTTCAGACAGCTTAAGGGACAAAAATGTAAAAGACTACACCCAAGAGTTTAGGAAAAGAGCACTCTTATTAGGGGTAGACTTACAAAGTCAAGATACTTTGCTGAAATATATAGGTGGTTTGCATAGCTACCTTATACATACTATCCTTATGTTCAATCCTACTAGTCTAGACAAAGTTTGTGTACAAGCTACGCATTTAGAGGCTAGAGGGAAAAACACTTTTGATGAGGGTAGAAACAAGCCTTTTAAGGGGAAAAGCAAAGACAAAACCTCTAAGGGAAAAGGCAAAAAGAATGCATCTGTCAAACAAGAGGGTGAGAAAGTGATATGTAAACATTGTTCAAGAGAAGGCCATGAAGAGAAAAAATGTTGGAAACTACATCCTGAAAAAAGAACTCAGTTTAACAAAAACAAAGGAAAAAAGAAAACCACAGCTACTACAACTACACCACAAGACTTAGGTGATGATTCAGGTGACGAAACCAAAATTGCAGCCATGGGTTTGAAGAGTATGAAGGGAAAGGAAACTGAAACTAAGCCAAGCACTAATACTTCAAACTGTCATGTACAAGCTCCAAATGAGGAAGAAAGAATTGAATTGTTCCATGTGAGGGTAGTCTCAAAACATACAAAAATTGACACATTGTTTGACAGTGGGTCACAAGAAAATCTCATATCAGAAGACTTGGTCAAACAGCTTAAACTTGAGACCATTCCACATCCCAAGCCATACCCACTTGGATGGATATGCAAGGATGCAAACTTACAAGTCTCAAGAAAGTGCATATTGCGTTTTGCGATTACTGCACACTTTATTGACACAGTTGAACTTGATGTAGTGCCACTTGATATATCAGGAATTGTTTTGGGAAGTCCTTACTTATTTGACAGGAAAGAGATCTTCCATCGCCATGAAAATAAGTATCATCTCTTTAAATATGGCAAGGAGTTCATTGTCAGAGCACATCGCAAGAAGAAAAATATAGCGATGGTAAATGCAGGACAAGTAAAAAGGCTAGTGAATTCTAGTAAGAGTTTTGTACTTCTTATGGTTAAGCCCAAGGTTGATGTGAATCATGAGTCATTTGAAAATTGTGATTCCAAGCTTAAATCAGATTTATATGATGTAGTTGATGCACATGAGATGTTTCAGGAACTGATAGGTTTTCCTCCTAATAGGGAGATTCAACATGAAATCCAGTTACATCAATATTGTCCTCTTCCTAACATAGGCATGTACCGCATGTCTATAATGGAGAATGCTGAAATAAAGAGACAAATTAAGGACAAAGGGTTCATAAGACCAAGCACTTCGCCATGTGGGTCACCGATAGTGTTGATTCCAAAGAAAGGATGAACTTGGCGCATGTGTGTGGACTTCAGGGCATTGAACAAGATAACAGTAAAAAATCGTTACCCACTCCCAAGGATAGATGATTTGTTAGATCAGCTAAAAGATGCTAAATATTTCACTAAGTTAGACTTACGTAGTGGTTATCATCAAGTTAGAATTGCAGAAAGTGAGATTTGGAAGACAACATTTAAAACCAAACAGGGACTCTTTGAGTGGCTTGTTATTCCATTTGGTTTATGCAATGCACCTGCAACTTTCATGTGGGTAATGGATGATGTCTTATGTCCTTTTCTTGATGATTTCGTTATTGTCTACTTAGATGACATCTTAATTTTCAGCAAGATTAGATAAGAGCGTGTCATGCATGTTAAGAAAGTACTTGATGTTTTGAAGAAAAATCAGTTATTTCTTAAAATATCATAGTGTGAAGTTGGAAAGACTTCTTTGGTTTATTTGGGACACATAGTAGGAGGAGGTGCTTTGAGAATTTATCCTTCTAAGGTAGAAGCCATTGTGAATTGGCCTACTCCCAAATCCATTACAGAGGTAAGAAGTTTTTTGGGTGCAGCTCAGTATTGGAGGACGTTTATTTCTAACTGCTCTGCCATAGCAACTCCTATGCATGCAGTGACAAGTGTGAAGCATGCTTTCCAATGGGGAGGCAAGCAACAGAAAAATTTCGAGTCTTCGAAAGAGAAGATATGTTCAGCTCCATTCCTTTCATTACTAGACTTGAGACAGCCATTTGAGATTCAGACCAATGCTAGTGATTACGCCATGGGTGCAGTTCTCCTACAGCATGGTAAGCCTATCACATTTCATTCTGAGACATTTAATGGTGCTGTTGTGAATTATCCTACATATGATAAGGAGTTTTATGCGTTGGTACAAAGCGTAAAAAAGTGGAAACACTATTTGATGGGCAAAGAAACAATTGTTCATACCGACCATCAGCCTTTACAGTATTTGCAGTCGCAAAGTAAATTACAGCTGTCATGAAATTTCATATGGATGGGTTTCCTACAACAATTTCACTTGGTAATAAGGTACAAGAAAGGTATTTTCAATAAAGTTGTTGATATGCTTTCAAGGCCTATTATTAGTGCTACTACTTTACTTAAGAATGATTCTATTGTACATGAGAGCTACATAGAACAGTATGCATCAGATGTTGATTTTAAGGATGTGTATGCTAACTTGAGTGAAGGGAATCATGTTGAGGAGAATGATTATCATTTGCATAATAATTTGATGTTTCATATGGGAAAGTTATGTATACCGCAGGGGGAGAGACTAAGTATCATGAGAGAAGCTCATTCTTCTCTTATTGCTGGACATTTCAGGGTAAGAAAAATAGTGGCACATTTATAGAGGTATTGTTATTGGCCTCACATGGTAGATAGAATTTCACGTTTCATTAGAGGTTGTTCATTATGTGCTACAATAAATCCTAGCAATAGGAATCTTGGTTTATATATGCCATTTCCGGTACCTTCTAGACCATGGGAAAGTGTTTCTATGGATTTTGTTGGAGGTCTACCATTATCTAGAAAGCAACATGATTATATTTATGTAGTAGTTGATAGATTCAACAAGATGTGTATTCTTATGCCATGTAAGAAATCTATAACTACTGAAAAAACTACTGATTTATATTTTCAACATGTATGGGTTCATTATGGCTTGCCTACTTCTATTGTTAGTGATAGGGATTCTAGATTTGTTGGGAATTTTTGGTCCAATCTATGGAAGATGATGGACACCAAGTTGAAGAGTACTGCTTTCCATCCGCAAACAGATGGCCAAACAGAGGTAGTGAACATAACCATTGTACATCTTTTGAGAGGTTATTGCAGAAAGCATCCCAAGCTTTGGGATGAGCACTTGCATTATATTCAGCATGCTTACAACCGGGCCACGCACTCTTCTACAAATACTTCACCTTTTGAAGCTTGCTTTGGGTATTTTCCTAAGTCACCTTTAGATTTCATTCTTGAGAAGGATGTTTCCATTGATGGGCATAGTGGCATTGACAAAGCTTGCATGTTCATTGAAATAATTCAGCTCACACATCAGCAGGTTCAAGAACAACTTGAAAAAAGTCAAGGCAAGTACAAGGAGAGGCATGATAAACACAGAGTTGATCATAAGTTTCAAGAAGGAGATGAGGTATGGCTACATATTAGTAAGGAAAGAATGCAAGGAGAAGGTAAAAAGCTGAAACCTATTCGTTATGGTCCATTCAAGATCCTTAAACAAGTTTGAAATAATGTTTTTCAACAAGATTTGCCTTCATATATGCAAATGTATTCCGTTGTGAATGTGGAAAATTTACGTTTGTATGAACCTCCTTTAATTGTTGATTATGAAAGTGACATTCAGTTGCCATCCATAGAGGATTTCTCGCCAGAATTTTTGGATGAGATGAAAGAGGATGCTATCCTTGACAAAAAGGACACGCACTTTGAGGAGGGGAAATGTTGATTATGTTCAGGTTGGTCTTAAAGGCAGCAAACCGAGTAAGGAAAAATTGATGGAGGTGGAAAAGATGAGGGATTTGTACCCTCATCCTCTTAACAAGTAATTGAGGGCTTTTGGGGTCCAAAATCTTCCCAATGGGGAGGTGTGATCAGGTGATCATGTCCAAATGGAAAAAAAATGCTCAAAAATGAAATTGCTCAGAATTGGTTGCAACCTGAATGACCGGATAGGCCTCATCGCTGCGATTCTAGCACCGTGAACAAGACTCAAATCCGATGTCGTATGAGAAAAATATTGAAGTTTTAAAATGCTCAATGACCTTCAAAACAAGACTTTTGAACACAAAAAAAATTGTCATTTTTCCAAAAAAATATTATGGAAAATTTCATTTTTTATATTTTTTTAAAGGCGTTTTACAGGGTGCCACGTGGCCTTCCTGGAGGCTGCCACGTGGCCCCAGGCCCTTGGTTCAAAGTCTTGTTAAAAAAGAAATTGGTGGGCTGACTCGACCCAACCTGAACGGAGTCGGGTCACGCTGAACGCGTTTGGGTTAGCTAACAGTGAGGGTGGAGGTCGACCCGACCTGAACGTGTTTGGGTCATCAAAAGGTAGGCAGAACATGAATGCAGTCGGGTCAAGCATGTCATTTGCGTGCACGCACAGTCGGGTCGTCGTTTGTTTCAACCAACAGAGTTAAGGTTTAAGCCCCTAGGGCTAAGGGCTAAGGCCCACGACCATGAGTGGTGATCAAGGGCTAAGCCCATTTCAAACGGCAGAACAGTTGTGTTAGGCCCTCGGGTGCTAACCCCCTAGCTATACGACCTGCGGGCTACGACCATGGGTGCGGGCTAACGACTTAACTGCAAGTGGAAATCGTCAGGATTTCTCGCATGTGAACGCGCCAACAACTGGCAGTTAAAATTAATGCTGCCCACAAACCTAGCGCACAGTTCTGAAATTTTGGCAATTTCGCCATTTCTAGCATGCTTAACTGGAGTTCACCCACATTTGGTGGGGTTTTCAAGAGACATTGAGCAGAAATTTGTGGAGGTCATAAATTCTCCAATATTGAACCAATTTGGATGAAATTGTGGTTAATTTTGGGTATTTTGAGCATTATGGAGTGTTTGGGATAGGTTGCAGAGTGATCAAAGGTCTTCTTCAGCCATTTTTTCTTTAGGGAAGCTTGGAGAGTAATCAGGGCCATGAGGGAAATGGAGCTGTATTGAGCTATACTTCACTGTTTGAGGTGAAACAAAAGCCATTTTTAGCTTATTTTTGTCTTCTGAATTCAATTTCACAGTCGGTTCTGCCTGTTTAGGCATATTTCTCACTGTATAACCAATCTGAGAAACTTAATAGAGCAAGGACATGCCCATTGGGAGCCTTGGACCCGACAGATGTAGCCCAGGAGGGGTGAACTGCCTCATCATGTTGTTGTGTCATGTTATGGTGAAGTTTTGCTGCTGTGTATTTCTGATTTAAGATGTTAAACATTAATTTTAATTAACATTCCCTCACACATAAACTCAGAAACAGTTACCAAAAACACTTTGTTTAAATTGCAAGACATGATGAACACTTTGCACATTTAATTAAATGAAAATGGATACTTTGCACAACAGATACAAATAGTTTCATTTTCAAATCACTGTGAGAATTGGAGGGAAATGTGCAAAATTCCCCAACATTTTATCAATGAGGGATTTGAAATCTCCATATATGTGATTAGAATCCATATTAATTTCTTTTGCAAACCACAAGAGTCCCCATAATGTCAGGATTTCTTCTCTCATGTTCGTACCATTGCCACTAAACCATAATTTTTTTTGTATTGCCTCCTGTGGCATATCCTCAGCCATGCTCCACATCCGCATGTACCTAATTGTGTCACTCCATCGAAGTAGCATGTAGGGAGTAAACTACCAGGATGTATATGTCGATAACTCATATTTTTATCCTTATTTTGAATTATATCTTGAGTATCCATCCACGTCGCTATGTTGGAGCATATTTTGTGTGTGTTGAGAGGAATATTATCAAATATGATTGAATTCCTCGCTCTCCAAAACTCTGAGAATATATAGAGAGGGATTATCTGATTCTTATGCCCTCTCCCATTCCACCATCGCAAACATTGTTCAATAGAGGGGTGAGTACTAAGAGGAAAATTAAAAATAGAAGAAGTCCATTTCCATACATGTGTTGCAATTGGGTACTCCAGCAGAAGATGTAAATTAGTCTCTGATGAATTCTGACATAAAACACACCATCCTAGTCTGTGTATTCCTCTCTTTTGTAAATTTTCCCATGTCAAAGTTTTGTCTTGCCAGACCAGCCAGGAATATATGATAATCTTAGTACGAACCTGCAGTTTCCAAATCTTCTGAAACCAACTCTTGTTTTGTAAGGATAGTCTAGAGCACATAATGAATTGGTAAGTTTCAGCAACCACCACAGAACCTTTATGAAAAGTCCTTGCCCATGTTATATGACCACCCCCCTTTTTCCTACACTTTCTCGACCTTATGAGTTCCATAATTTAATTTTCCCACACCTCAACATAATGTCTCGTCAACCCTATGTTATTTTCCCTCTTCCAAACATGAAAACTCCCATGCCAGTGTTGTATGACTTGTGCCAAGTAAAATTATCACCTTGTATGAAGTGTGTCGATGATGTCCTTCGAGAGGCCATTTTTCGAATCTACAGCCATGATTTTATCTCGACCAATTAGGATATTGTGACACGATTCAAAGGACCAATGATTTCGCTTGAGAAACCATAATTTAGTATTTTTGAAACTCATCCAAATATAAGATTCAATGTTTTTACCTATGTGGCCATCCCTGATCCATTTCAAAGCCTCTCGATGGTTAAGGTATTTTTCCCTAATAATATCCCTTCAGGAACCCTCACAAAATAAATCATGCCATAATGACTTGATTAACAGGGCTCAACCAAATATTTTCACGTTCAATATCCCCAAACCTCCATGTTTTGGGAAGGTTATCTTCTCCCATTTAATCAAATGGAATTTTCTTCCATCCCCAGTTTCCACCCAGATGAACTGTGCCATGATACTATAGAATTTGGATATAATAGCAACAGGGAAGATGAATAAGTGTGACCATTAAATCGAAATTTTTTGTAGAAATGACTTTGCAAGAGTGAGTCTCCCTCCCATTGTAAGCTATTTATGGGACCAAACAAATAACTTTTTACGAAAATTATTAATAATCCCTAGCCAATCATTGATCCTGTAGTTGTTGAGATTTATCCTGTATCCAAAATATGTGAGTCCCTCACACAAGGGTTGTGTAGCCACCCAAAATATACCAACAATAAATTCAATATCTTCTCGGTCTCCACCCACGTAAAACAGAAGTGACTTGTTTCCATTTACCTGCAAACCACATGCCTCTCCAAATATCTGAAATATATGATGTCGAGCTTGTCACTGAGCTTTGGGCACCATTCCAAAAGCAAGGATATCGTCAACAAAGCAGTTGTAGGTTATTTCAACAACCCTTCCCAGTTTTATGTCACAAAAAATACTAGAAAATCTTACCTCCCAGATCTTATGACTGAGTCTGTCCATGACTAGAATAAAAAGTAGGGATGACAGAGATCAACCCTGTAGTAAACCCCTACTAGCACAGAAAAAATTAGAGGGATATCCATTGATCAACACTGTAAATTGTACTGAAGTCATGCATGCCATAATTTTTTCAATATTGTACATCATCGGTCTAATCTTAGACATAATGAGACGCGGATCATTCCAATCCACACAGTCATATGCTTTATTCAAGTCCACCTTCATGAAAATCACCTCCATTTTCTTCGTGTGGATGGAATGTAGGAATTCTTGGGCCATGGCCACAATGCTATATATCATACAGTTGTGGAGAAACTCGTATTTTTCTCTCAAGATGAAGGATGAGAGTCTCTACTTCAGGGGCTCCGCAATGATTTTAGAAATTAGTTTGTAAGTAATATTACATAGATAGATAGGTCTCAAATCCATAAAGATGTCAGGATCCTATATGCAAAAGTTCCATCCCCATGAGATCAAAGAAGTGGAAAAACAATTCAACTATCTAGTCATCCTGTCAAGAACAACACTTTTCTTTGGCGAAAATTATATGTTAAGAGAGGTTGAGTGCACTTTTTAAGTAAATTCTTTAGAATAAATATAAGTAAAGAAAAGTGAAGTGTCTTAAATTTAAATGGTTAAACGCAGAGTGAATGTAAATAATAAATATTTGAAATAAGTAATTTGGACTTGAATTAAAATCAAATTTACTACTCAATGCAAATAATAGAGATTTGAATAAGTTTAATTGAAATAGAAGAAAACAACTTTAAGTATAAATTTTGGTTACGTAACCTTTAAAAACTTATTTAAAGGTAAAGGCATAAAAAAATCAAAGATGATTATTGGAAAAATGTTTAATCGTTATTTTGAAAAGAATAATTTTAAAATAAAATAAATAAAAAATTCCACCTCTTAACTTTGGAAATAGAGAGTGATGTGTTGTTAATTAATGTAAAATCAATAATAAAAAGGAAATCTCCTTCCCTTATTCCATACCCAAATATCTTTGAAAGGGTCAAATTGACATTGATGTGTTGTTAGTTCATGTACCATCAATAACCAAAAGGAAACGCCCTCCACTTATTTCCATGCCCAAATACCTTTCAAAGGGTCCCTCCACTAATATAGAAATGCACACTATTCTTGTTCACGTATTTGATTAAAATTTTAATATAAAGAAATATATGTTTTAAGTGGTATATATGTTTTTTTCTTCATTATCAATTTATATATTTATTTTATTGTTTCGTATTCTTTGTTTATCTTATTAGTCATTCCTAATTGATAACTAGTTAATTATATATTGGTTTAGAGAGTATACTTTTTATTTTATTTTTGATGGGTCAATATTATTTCTTATTAAAAATGTATTATTACAAATGTGATTGGATAATGCATAGCAATTTTTGTAATTGTTTTTTGTTCCACTTCTCACTGCCTCCCTTCAACCAATCACCTCCCCACCTTCAACCAATCACCTCCCCACTGCTTCAATTGCATAACAATTTTTGTTCCCCACTGCTTCACTTGCACAAAAATCTCCTCACTATATTGAAGCTCTCTTCTGCCACTCACTTTTTTTATTCATTCAAGGCATGTGAAAAAACATCCAAGCATATCTTAGATTGTTTATCCAATGTCGAAATAAATTCTCTTGGGAAAGTGAACTGACATTCAAGTAGATTGTTTATCCAATGCCAAAGGGAAGTGCCAAAGTAAAGTTCTGTGGGGCCTCCACCCCAATGGAATATAAACTAGAAATTATAAATATTTTTCTTAGTGTTTCTCGACAAGTGTAGAAATATTATTGGTAGAGAAATGAAGTGTGTTTGAATAAAAGTAAAACATATGTTATTTTATTTTTCAGGGTTGTTTCTGCGAAGTAGAAGTGCTTACAATGGAAGGGAGGTGTTGCTTCTTCTTCTTCTCAGTTTGTCTCTTTCTAGATTCTTTAGATTTAGTTTCAACATCAATCCCGATCAACTTAATAATCATCTCAATCAACATAATTAGTAGTCTCAAATTAATAAGAAGAAATTGCATCAGAAAAGGTCAAGGCTAGTGGATAAGATACTAGTGCTTTATTATTCCATACCAACTAAAAATTTACGCCATCAACTTTTGAATCTGACTGTACAAATTATAATATAATTGCATGCATTCATTTCTTTATGTCACTCCCCACCATGTGCAAATATAAACTTAGGATTCCACTGAGATTGAGTATAGAAAAAAAAATGCATATTGTGGACATGCAATTAGTAGAGTGTGCATAGAAAGGGAAGATATGCAACCATTAATTGTGTTATCACTCCAATAATTTCCTAGGGTTGTTATGCTTTTTTGGTTTAAAGAAATATTAGAGGTAACCACAGACCTACTTTTAAGCTTAGGATCTAGCCTTCCTAATGCTCAAAGAGGGCTCTCTCTATATGATTTAACTTTGTTGTTTTTAGTTGATTTTAGGCTAGTTATGTGAGATTGGTTGGTTTTGATTTTAGATTTGGTTTGGTGGTGGAATCAGTAATTCATATGGATAGATGCAAGTCTGAATTCCATTAGGCTATGAAGTCCATGTATCAAGAAATGAAATCTTGGATGATCCTACTACCCTCGGTAAAATATGGTCCATTTTGGGAAGAGAATAGTTATCTTTCAGGGACACTTTGTTTAAGTTCTATAAATCAACACAAAGTTTTATTTCCCTTGCTTTCTTCCTAGTGGGAACTAAGTTTGAGACCCACTCAAAATATTTGATTGGTGCAATAATCTATGCTTCATACATTCTTTTCACCTCTTTTTCAATCAAGGGCATAAGAACTGGATTTATTCTCCTAAGCTTCTGTCTAAATGGTTTCTGATCTTCTTTAATGGGTATTTTATGTTGAATGATGTTGGTGTCATAAGACTTAAGGTCTTGATAACTCCAGGCAAAGACATCTCGAAATTCCTTAGACAAAGCTCTATATATTTCAGCTTTTCTTTTGAAGGTAACGCTTTGGATAATTTGATGAGCTTAGGCTTTTGTTCTGTTCCTATGTTATGTTCTTCTATGTCTGATCTTAATGGTTCCATTTTCGGTTTTCTTGAAACATCATTTGAATCAAAAATATCTTCTAAAGGGGCTAATCCCTTAGGTAAAAAGTTATTCTTAAGGTTTAAAATCTCAGAATCATCATTTGTTATTTCTTCTATTTCTACATTTTCTAATTTATCTATTTCTATTTGAGTGAATTTAGTGGGTTTAGTTAAATCTAAATTATTTACATCTATCTCACTATCTATAGTTTCATATACTGTATAATATGTATCTATGTTACAATTTTGGAATTCTCCCTCAGCATTCATAAAATTGTATATTTGAGTATCTTGTGAAAAAAATTTCCAATATTCTAATTTTCTGGAATAATAGGCCTATGTCTTACCTCTGTTGTATATTGGTGATTTGGCTGGAAAGGCAGTCTGCAGGTGCTAGAAAAAGTTGCTAAATTGTGTGCCTACATGTTCTGTTTCCTAGGAATCACAGAAAAGTTAGTTTCAAGCAATTCTTTTACCATATCTAGAACAATTTCCCTGTATTAGCTAAGTCTTACATTATTCACAGAATACTCTCCATTAATTTTTTTAATGATCAATTCGGAGTCTCCCATGATAGAAACTCTCTTGGCTTATAGTTTTCTAACAATTTTCAGTCCTAATATTAAAGCTTCATACTCGGCCATGTTATTTGTACATTTAAAGTTTAATCTAAAGGCATGACCCTCTGAATGATTATTTTCCATGTTATAGATCCAGCATCCTGCTCCTGCTCTTAATCTATTAACTGAGCCATAAAAATCTAAATGCCACGTTGATTCATGAAATATATTATCACTATCAACTTCTTTATGTTTCTGCTTTAATTCTGTGTTTTTATCTGTGTCAGTTTCTGAATTACACAAAATGAAGGAATCCATATTAGATTGTACAGAATAAATAGGATAATTTTTTGGTTGTGTTGTACTACTGACCATGTACTTCATTAAGGTTTCTATATAGAGATTTTTGGGCTGACCAAAAACTGAAATAGTGGCATAAGACATGTCCAGTTGTAGATATCCCTACAGTTTTGCTCCCCATGAGCGAGATAATAGAATTTCATATTTAGGAGGGATATCTGCAACTACAATATCCATTACAATGCTCTTGGTTGGGTATTAAACTAAAGTGACACACAAATCTTTGATTAAACCAAGGAATTTAACTTTGCTGGAATCAAAAGAGAATAAATATTCATATGGTCTAGTGATGTCAAGATTTAAGGTTTCCATGATGGCTTTTGGCATTAAATTGTGGGATGCTCTAGAATCTAGCATAACATTGTGTAAAATATTATCATGAATATTCAAGCTAATGTAGAAAGAAGGAACACCACCTTCTTGATTTTTACCATTCACATTAGGACCAAATATTAATTCAGGTTGGTCATCATTTGGTTTTATAGAGTCTTCTCCTTCATTTATGTTCAATGTTTCAATGATTTGATCTTTGTATAAATCATGTTTTATCAACTCTGTTAAAGGAATTGGTATCTTTAGTTTTGCAATTTCAGTTTGGATATTGAATGGAACTTGTGTTTTTCCTAACTGAGTGATATCTTCTTTACTAAATACAGTTTGAGTGTTTTTCTCTTGTTTATCTACAGTTGGTTTTTTAGTTTGTGTCCCCATTGTTTTTTTTCAGTCTTTTTTTCTGGGACAGTTTGAGTAGCAGTGGTGGTTTTGGCTGATTTTGAAGTTTCAACAACTGTTTTAGCAGCATCTTTTTTAGGATCAACTAATTTTTGATTAGTAGAAAATGTTGTTTCAACAGAAACTGTTGTTTTTGTAGCAATATATTTTTGAGGATTGACTGATGTTTTAACAACAATATCAATAATATCTACAATTTTAGGACTTGGTGCAATTTTTGGACTAGAATTTTTCTGATTAGAACATGAATTTTTATGATTTGAGCTAGAGTTTTGCTGAGTTTCTCTAGGGATAATTTGTAGTACTTTGGTTGTGGGAGCTTGTACCATTTTCTTGGTTTGTGTTTACGCAGTTTTCTTAGTAGGTGCTTCTACATTTTCTTACTCCTAAGGTTATATTGCTTGTGAACTTCATTTATTGCAGTATCATAACCTTGCTTATAATCAAATGATTCCCAAGATTCTAATTGTAACTATTGCAGCATGAATAATTCATGTTCTTCTTGTGTAAGAAAAATAGTATTATCATCATTTATTCCCATTAAATTAATCTGGGTATCTTCATCTTATTCGTTTTGGTGAGAACTTTCAACATAGTTCTCTTGGAAAGGTGGCCTTATTTGTTGATCAAGTGTTGATTCTCTAGATTTACCAGTGTTGGGATTCTTTCTAAAGTTTGGATTTCTTATTTGTGGACCTTGTTGTTGATTATCCCATTGTGGTTTTCTCTCCATGATTTCTAACCTGTCCATCATCCTTTCCATTGTTTTTGCTAAACTATCTATTTTACTATCTGATGTGGATGATTCATCTTTAGTGACTCTTCGTTCATTTCTCATTCTGGCTCTCTTAGCTAACAAGTTTTCTTCTAGACTAACTGCATTGATTTGCATTGTTTCTAATGTTTCTGGGTTTCTTTCCCTCAATTGGTATGACATGTCAGTGTCAAAACCATCAAGAAATTTGATTAAAGCTAGATCTGGTGGGGGTTTAATATTTGTTGGAATAGAATTATAGATGTTGTTGAACCTAGTACAATGGTCTTGAGCTGACTCATTAGGAGCTCTTCTAATGTTTTCATATTCAAAAATTATTTGTAAAGGATTGTTATTTTTCTCCCATCTATTTATAAATAATCTATGAAAAGCTTCTAGATCAATAATATGATTGGCAGGTAGAGCTTTAAACCAATTTTTTGCTTCTCCAGCTAAAGTTTGGGCAAACAGTCTCATTTGAAAATCAACTTCATTATTTCATGCAATTCAAAATAATCTGTCATTTTGTTACGTTGTTGTTGTGCAATGTATTGGCCAATTCCATCAAATTGAAATATTTTTCTTTGATAATCTTGGGGCATGGCATGTAATTGAGCCGGTAGGATCAAAGGTTCATATCTGGCTGTCATGGCTAATATTCTAGCTTGGCTAGGAGGTAAATTTGTGGTGCTTGGTGATGAGGTTGAAGTACTTGCAGATGTACTTGGGATACTAGACGAGGTACTTGGAAATGTTGTTGAAGTACTGGAAAATGTAGTGGCAGTGCTAGAAGGTGAACTTGAAGTATTTGGAGATGGAAATAAAACTCTAGGTTGAAGAGGAAGCTTAGGAATGAATGATTCAATGGAATATAGTGCAGTGGAAATAGTATATGAGGTGGTACTAAATAATGATGAATTTACAGATTCTAAATGAATGGTAGAAGACTTAGGGTTATAAGAAAACAAAGCAGTTAACTCAACATAATGTTGAAGGAAGGCTTCATCAATTTCCTTAATCAAAGTGGTAGTCAAAGCATCAAGTTTATCATATGGTTCTAGTATTTTTTGGTCTGAATCAAGTGAAATAGTTTCCTTTTTAGTTTCAATAAATGAAATGAAATCAGGATCTATAACACTGTCATATATTGAGCTTTCTGATTTAGTTCTAAACAAAGATTGTTCAAAAGATAAATCAAATTCTAAATCTTGTAAACTTGACAGTTTTTTGGGAAGAGAAGTAGCTTTGATTAATTGACTTGTACTTTCTAAACTTTCTACTTTCTTATTCTTTTTCCTTAAAATTCTGTCTGGGTCGTCTATAACTACAACAAGCTGTGGATTAGGATGAGCCCTAGTGTAGTATATTCTTTTGGAAGCCAGAATTTTAATTTTCAATGAAAAATTTCTCTAACAACCCTAAAACAACCTTAAGGTGAAAAGATGATAAAACGTATTTTCTTTAAGGTTTATTTTAAACTGAGGACTGATATTCCCCAGTATGGTCTCTAGAATGTTACCATTCCAATAATTTCCTAGGGTTGTTATGCTTTTTTTGTTTAAAGAAATATTAGAGGTAACCACAGACCTACTTTAAAGCTTAGGATCTAGCCATCCTAATTCTCAAAGAGGGCTCTCTTTATATGATTTAACTTTGTTGTTTTTAGTTGATTTTAGGCTAGTTATGTGAGATTGGTTGGTTTTGATTTTGGATTTGATTTGGTGGTGTAATCACTAATTCAGATGGATAGATGCAAGTCTGAATCCCATTGGGCTATGGAGTCCATGTATGAAGCAACATATCAGACTCAAGTTCTAAAGGAAATGTTTACAGGGAAAAGTAGCTGAGTAATTCAGATCTTTAGGCTGGCTGATGAAATGGCTTCAATTGGGATGAGAGAGAAATTAAGGATTCTCAGATCCAGATAATAAGGGAAAAGAAAGAGATCAATCGAAACTAGGGAGAAATTAAGAATTCCCTAATCTAGATATCAGTAGAAAACATCAAAATATATAACAGTTAAAAACAAAATGCAGTTAAACAATGTCTGAAATATTATTCCTGTTATAATATTTAGCTTTAGAAAACATGCAAGTATGTGAAAACAAATTCATAAAATAACAATCGAACAGGTGAAAGTACTTCACTGAAGTGGCTCAACACATGAATCATGCAATATGATGTTTTATTTCTCAATCCAGTCTGATGACTTGAAAATGTACAATCAACCCCTAGGTTTCAGATCAGTGCAACTATAGAAGTGTTTTAGCAATTCACAATCCACCCTCAATACTTCGAAATGTGAAGTATTTATACAAAAATTCTTATAAAATATCCTAAAAAAACTTAGGAATTATTCAAGGAAAAATAAATATCTTCATACAAATAGATAAAGACAGCTATCTAACTAATGCAAGATGTCCTTGCTTTTATTGAATTTTCTATTTGTTGTGTTTGACCTTTTTCTGATTTATCTCTGACTGTTTTCTCAACGAAGGCTGTCTTTTAGGCAGTTGAGTGTCCTTTACGCTAGAAACTTTCACTCTGACTTATCCTTTCTGTTTTGACTTTAACCATCCGACTTTCACCTAATACTCTTTAAACTCTGATACTCTTTGACTGTCTCTATTTTTACTTTAAATTGACTGTTATGTTTTACTTTTATCCTTTCATAGTAAATCAGTCAACTTCTCCCAATCTTTTGCCTCCGGTAATTTGATTTTTACCATCCTTCTTAATATTTCATCAACTTCTGTATACTTTGAAAATGTAGGCTTGTTGATAAATAAATGTTTCACCTCATGCTGTAGGTAAAAGAGATTCTCAAAACTTTTGTAGAGTACTTTCCATGTTGGAATTCCTTGTGAGGAAGGAATGTTAGCTTGTTCCTTGGCCACTTCTCTCATTTTCTTATCATAATCCTCTTGTTTCATCAATATGTCATGAATAACCAGAGGATTTGGTAGGCCTTTCAGCCTCAAAATATCAAACTTCATCATGAACATGGTTATGGAAATCTCCATGTTTTGGTATTTTTCTTCAAGTTGAAACAATAAATTTCTCATAGAAATAACCTTCCTAACTTCTAGGATTGTTTTTGTCGTGTCACTAATTCCAATTTCGTCTAATTCTTGCTTAGTCTTGGAATTAAGAAACTTTATGATTTCATTAGCCTCTTCTGGCTTCTTACCAAGTTCTTCTTTGATTTTTTGGATGGCTTCACCTGCTGCTTTGATAAGATCCTTTTGTTCATAAATTGCTTGAATGGATGGCCAAATATCATTGACAGATTCAATGATATTGGCCCATAGCTGCTGCTTGGCTTGTGCCATTGCTTCTTTCAGTGTTAAATATTTTTCTAACTTCTGCAATTTCTCTGTCAATCTGTTTGTCTTCTATATTTCATTCTTGTGCATGATTTGAGAAAGTTTCTTCTCATCCTCCAGAATTTTTAATTATTCTTTAAGTCTGTTTATTTCATTAGTTTGGATGGACATTTCCTACATTGCTTTCACTATTTTACCTGCTTCATCGTTTGGTTGTGTTGCTAATGTAGATGACTATGTTGCTGAAATAATTATTGATGTAACAGGAAATGTTGTAGCTAATGGAACTGATGGGGCCAATGACTCTGCCAAAGTGGAAGGAATTGTTGTAGTGACTATAGGAATAACAGTGATAGGGACTACTTCTGAGCTGGCCTTTTTCTCCTGCACTAACTTATCCATTTCTTTCAATTGGGAAGTTGATTGAAGAATGAGGTTCATCATCTCATCTTTTTGGCTTGCATCTTGTAACACTTCCTTTGCCTGTGGATGTTCAATAGGAGGAAATTTGAGTTGATTCTTTAATGCATCAATGTCTGCATTCTTCTTCTTTATGAGTTCTTCTACAACTTTGACATTATTAGGATCATATCCTACTTCAATAATCAAATCTTCCAGAGATTTAATTCTGTTATATTTAGCCTGTGAGGATGCATTTTCTAGCCTTAGCTAATCTTTGATGTTCCCTAGAGTATTTTGCAACTTCTATACACTCGTGGCTTTGTTTTTCATGGTAGAATACAACATTTCACCAACTTTCTTGTGAAATTCTATCTGGTCTATAGGATGAAGATCTTTTTCTTGAACTTCGTAGGATGTCTTTTTATAATTTTCTTCTGACTTAGGATGCTTCACTGTTGGCTATAGGAAGGTCATCTGCGTCTTCCTGGTCTTGTAATCAAATGCAAAAAGAAACCTCCTCTGATCACTTGGTGATTTCTTCTAGTATTGGGTATATGTATCTGCCTTTAATGCCTCATTTCTGAGCTTGATTTCCTTGTATTTCTGCATGATATCTTACTCTTTTTATGCTGGTTTACAGGAGGATGACACTTCAACACTATGTTGCTTTTGAATCATCTAAGTTTTAGATATTGAAGGTTGATGAGTTTCTTTAGAAATTGCTGGAGGAGCATTATCTTTTACTACTATATATGTTTTTATGACTTCAACAGTTTCCACTTCCTCATTTACAGGATTTAATTTGGGATTCTTCCTGTATATCATCTTGAATTTTGTTTCAGTGGTAGTTTCAGCAGTATAGGATCCTTCTTCTCTGACTCTTTTAGAGTTCCTATCTTGTGGGGATGGAGTCTACAAGATGTGACTAGTGTCACCTTGCTTATCTGCCTCTTTCAAAGTGTTCTCCAACCATTCAGACTAATTGGAATACCTCTCTATGTCTGGCTTGGATTCATGTACATAAGGAGTTAATTTACATTTGACTCTCAACTTGCTTATAACCCCTAAAGGATCATAATACCATTGGAAACTTTGACTAAACTTAAATTCCTGCAAATATTTTTCTGCTTGTTGACCTGCATCTCTACTGTTGCAAATAAAAGGAACAACCTGATTCTTTATCTTAAAATGTGTCTTCTTTTTGGCTGCTAAGAAATTTATTCCATCAGAATTAAAAATCTTCTTGATATATTCAAGTGCAAATAACCTCATTGGGAGGTATTTAGGCAACTTATATGGAAAAATATTAGATCCATATACCCTAATCTCTGTGTGGTTCTGATAGAGGTACCAATATCATGTCCTACTATGTTCTGATAAATGCAGGACATTTTTTATATCATCATTGGTTCTTGGTTGACTGTTGTTGTTCAGCATGTTGACAATAGGATGGATGATTGAGTCAAGAAATTCTATGTATGTGAACTGTGTTGAATCCTTCCTAAGTAAGGAAGCCCAAAATATTATTGATTGTGGATTACCTTCAACATCCAGTTTCTGAAGGTTGATAGTAAATCTTTTAGACTGAAAATATAGAAATATGTGGAATAGAACAGATGAATACTTGAAAGCACCTTCTTCAAGAATTTTAACAAGTTTTTCATGAATTGTGTCAGCAAAGTACAGGGAAAAATTGAATATGGTAGCAGGAGGCTGACCAGGGGTGAAAATAGACAGGAAACTCAAGACTGAAGCATAAACTTGCTCATCAATAAAATAACCCAGAATACATGACAACATTGAGATGATATACCTGGTTCTTTCAGAAAATATAGTTGTTGGATAAGGAGGATTGGTTTTGGGAGTCTCTATTGATGAGCAGATGAATGTCTGGAATATCTAGAGCCTCTTGGGCAAGTCCAGGTTTAGATATAACTCTGTAAGGATCTCAATGGACAATGGGGTTTCATCTGGCCTAAGTTGAATTTGTAGCATCTGGTTTATTGATTCAGCTGTAATGGTGAATCAGATTTCTTTTCCAGGGGTTATAATGGATCTTTGATCAGGGAAATAGAAATTTTGGAAAATTCTAATCAACTCTGGACATTGGAAGCTCTATGGGACAATGTACTTAGGAAAATTGGACCCCCAAAGGAAAACTTCATACAATGCTTTGAGAAGCCATATTTTTGTTAATTTTAATCAATTGATTAATCTTTGTTTCAAGAAATAGACTCTCGCCTATTTAAAACGTTGTGAAATATTATTATAGTCTGTAGAAGGGTTTGGAATAAAACAGTGGCTTTTCCTCTAGTCTAGAATGCTTCAATTAATCAAATATTCAGTCTCTGTGATCAATAATAGTCTTAGGCCCTATGAAATACTGTGAAAAGTTTATCACAGTCAGTAGAAAAGGTTTTTTTTTAAGGAAATACTGGCTTTTTCTATGGTTTGCTAAGCTATTAAAGTGGTTCAAATGATTGAATTACTTTCTTTTAGCTTAAAAAAATGGCCTTGGCTCTTCAGGAATACCTGGATAATAAAGCTATGGTATGCAGAAAGGTTTTCAGGAGTAGCGGAGGCTTTCTAAAGCTTATGGGGTCTTTATACTGCTTCAAATCGGTTCTGCAGTGTCTTTGGCAGCAAAAGTCTCTAATTCTGGTGCAAAAGGGCTTAAAAACATGTCGGTACCGGTTATTTAGCTCAGGAATAGTTCGACAATGCTTTGTATGCGGAAATTGTAACAGAAATAATGTGAAAGAATGAAAATGGTGGCTTTATGCATTTTATAACCAACGGTGGTTAAACATTAATGCGCAAGGTCAATTCAAATGGGAGCAGTGGTTTTGATAACGGGTAGAAATACCGTTTGGTAGATTTCACATCGGCAGACGGTGGTAGGCGGTATTATTTTTGAGGATGTGATGCAATGAAATACTGCCACGTAGCAGTGGAGCATGGTGTGAAAACTGCTCATTTCACAAGGTCTCGAAGTGGTTAAAAATTGGGCTTTCGGGCGTGCGAAATGAGTTATTGGCCATTGGATTTGATCAATCAAGATCTGACGGTTGGGCAAATAGCATTGAACTGACGGGGATTAGATAGGCGTGGGGCCCAGTTTTTAAGTCAATGCGGGATTTATATGCATGGATTAATATATATGAAGGGGTAGGGACTTTATAATAGGCGGGTTTTATAATCAGTGGACCCATAAATACATATAGGGGGGATAAAAATATATATTAAATTAATCCTAAGGGGTTGGGGAGATATATTTAAGTGGGGAATTAATATAATATGGGTTAAAGGTATATGGGATTTAATATAATAAAATTAAACATGGGATTAGTACAGGGGGGGTTAAATGAATATGTGCGGGATTATATACTAAGTTTTTAATGTAAAAACTTATATCGGGGAGGGATGTTTCGTAGTGGGA
This sequence comes from Pinus albicaulis, assembly GCA_034641835.2. Classification (NCBI taxonomy): domain Eukaryota; kingdom Viridiplantae; phylum Streptophyta; class Pinopsida; order Pinales; family Pinaceae; genus Pinus; species Pinus albicaulis. The sequence goes on from CM076571.1 coordinate 565,607,992, forward strand.
CCTGATACATTATTTTAAATAAATACTTAGGATAAATGTATTTTTGGGGTTATTGTTAGAAAACAGGGAAATTAATAAAGGGACTTTTACCTTTTCAAATGTAATATGTTTTTTTTACTAAGGAAAAGGGGTTTTTTGTAGGGAAAATGAGTGAAGTAAGGGGAAAGGGTTAAAATGAAGGGGAAAGGGTATTTTTACAAGGGAAAATGAATTTATAGGGAAATTAGAAAATATGAAATGATCAATTTTTTGCTATCCATGCCTTGTGAAAACTGCTTATGCCTACCCATCATCTACCCTAACATTTTTCTTCATTTCTTTAGGTGCATTTGAGCTTGCAAACCCTTTTTATTTTTCTTTTAACATCAAACTATCTAATTCTAACCTTATTACTTCCAATGGCTCAGATTAAACTGTTGAGCTCATTATTATTCTCTACCTAACTACTGATCTGCGAAGGTTAAACAATTTGGCTAGATCTTTATTCTCTATCTATCAGCATGAAATTTAAAACATGAAAGATCAAGATTAAATAGTTTGACCTTCATGGATTGTGACATTTTTGACAAGCTGCACACAATCTTATTTTGCAAAGTAAAGTAAAAAGTAGTGGCATTTGAATTTGCATCACTTTCATGATCTATTTTATCTCTTTTTTGTTGGGGTTCATATTTTATTTTCTTTTTTATCTTTTTCTTTTAGTCCTTTGATTTTTATGTTAGGACTTTTACCCTCTTTACATTTTTTAATATGGGAAAACAATTTGTAGAAAGAAAAGTATGTACATATTACAAGACTAATCATAGTCAATTCAAAATTATGAATCCTATTATTATAGGAACCTAACAAGTTGTAAAGTAGTTGTTAAGAAGATTGGAGGTTAACTACCTTAAAACCTTCCTTGCAACCTTGAAAATAACAAGAAACAATAATAAAATGTTCGGTAATTTTATCTCATTCACATCCTTGAATAGGAAGGAAAACGAAGGGGGAAGAGGGCACATGTGATACTAAGACTTTCTCCAATATTCTCATTATCAGGCACAAGAGATTCAGAATTTTTGTTAACCACAAAAATAATATTTGGCCATTCTAATAGATATTAGCATGAACATCAATTATTAATATGGAAAAGGTTATCTAAATTTCAAAGACCTCTACTATGTTAGTAACAATCTTGGATCTTTCATAAGATTTTGGGTGCAAATTCTTGAAAAAAGACTCCACCCTTTCTTTGTGTGTTATGCCAACTGGTACAGGAGGAATATCTTGAACAAGGACTGCAAATTGTTTTGGTTACTCTATGTTTAATATTTTAAGAATTGGCACTGCCTTAGTTTCCAAGAAACACAAGTTGTAATCTAACATAATGGAGCTCAATGTGAAGTTGCACCAACCATGAGAATTTTTCTTGCAAAAGAACAAATTCCATGAATCCCACTATATTGAAATTACTTCATCATGTTGGCTCTCTATAGAGAATGGTTGGTGATGCAAACCCATTTGGAAGCCCAAAGTCCATGACTTGCATATATATGGATAGATACCTTCATAGAGCCTGATAATCACCTTGAAGATGTACCAACAACCTGAAGTCATAACCCCAATATACCAGTAAATGAAATCCTTAACTCAGATCTATCAGTCTTCCCAAAGACTAGTTTAGCCTAAATTCTGGTAGAGAACCCATTACATTGTCATATTCCATAGCTTGAATACTAACTTAACCTATTTTATGGCAGATAACCCATTACATTTCCATATCATTTAGCTTCCCTTTATGCAGTTCTAGTCCCATATAAACTTATAGTTCCTAAATCAATCAAACCAAAAAAATTAAAAACATAGAACATTGATTGGAACAATGGTACATTCTCACCCATTAAACACATCCAAATCCAAACCACTTACATTGACAACATAAAAAAGATTCACTTTCTCCACTGTTGAATTGTTTTTATGTTGTATCACTAGTTCTATTGTGTTTGAGGAGTGATTTAGCATATGCCCATATTTATCTATGCTCATCCACAGGAAATGCTTGGGATTAATGTTTCAAAATACAAGAATAATGGTTTTTCCTAACTTTACCATCAAAAGGAGTTCATTTAAGCACCATTTCATTCCACATAGTGGGGGAAAAAATTGAAATATGGGCAGAACACACCATCCTTATACCAGAATCCATTATATCATACTCAAGTTCCTTTGTTTTTGACGTTATACTGGTCGATGATTCTCAAATTAGCAGTTATCTACTGAAAGCACCTCTAAATTAACCTAGGTTGGCTTGCTCCTGTGATGTCCCACTCCTCTAATAAGTATGAATGGCAGCCTTACTTGCAATTTTGGAATAAAAATAAGGCATTAGTTTACTCCCTTCTATATAATATAGTTAATAGCACAAGGCACTTGAAAACTGACACATGATTAGCATTTCATAGTGTAAATCCAATCTCTCCCTTCCCACCCTTTATCAAGTGGATTCCATCATTTCTGATTAATGAAAATGATGCTGATATAGTATAGAATGGTGGCCTGCCAAGAAAGGCCTACCATCAAGATGAAGGTTATGGTACCCCTGAAAACCTCAAGATGTTAACGAGTGTATGAAGACAACAATTAATCAATTTGTAGTTCCTTATTTCTCCTTGAAACATGTGTAAAATTGTCAGTCGCTTCAACTTATTAGCATTGACAAAATGGAATTAGGGATTGACTAGGTGATTGGATGTCAATTAACGCGTGGCAACTCATCTATTTCCAAGGAAAAATTGGTACCCTTAACTTTACACTAATCTAATGTATTAAATGTCATGGTTAAAGTTATATCATGCATGTGACAGTGTCAAATATGTTTTTCCACATGTTAATTACATGATATACTATAAGCTATATCATGCATGTGACTATGTGAAAAATACTATATGTGGCATATGGTAGAGGCTACCAGCTTGTGAGAATGTTGACGAGTGACTTTGTATTTTGCTATTGTTTTATGCAGTTAAAATTTGATTTCTCTATTTGGTTCTACTTTATTTATCTTGAGTCTTTCTCACTTTTCAGGATGTTGTTTTTCCATAGCTAATTGATTACCCATAACCCTCATAAAATCTAGATAAGGTTTTCTGGATTTAAATTTATCCATGTAAATTTGTCCATCAAGGTTGGGAAGGCTCAATGTTATTGGCTAGTCCTTGCGTTTGTTAGTCAAACACATGTCCAGAGGCTTAGTTGGGGGCGAGATGCTAATTGTGAAGGCTAAAAGGGAACCTTGAATATCTACAGATAAGTGGTTGGGTCTACTCCTTTAGGGTTTGGTTATGACTCTGGTTCTAGACCTATATTTCTCTAGAGCCGTTGTTGAATCAATTGTTGGTTTACCTTTAATATTTGTATCTTTGTTACTATAGGTGCAACAATAGGTGAACACACTTACTTCACTAGAATGCCAATAAGTGAACACACTTACCCAACTGGAATACCACGTTCGAAAGCATTTTTTATAATTTTATATATGTTATTCTTAATTTTATTAGGCCGATAGGCATTTCTTTTGAATCTGTTGACCTGGGATTTTCATCTACATATTTTGTTTGAGCGTGACATCAGTCCATAACCTCTAGGCCTGACACATGTACGAAACTATTACTAAGCGGATTTTTTGCAATTTAACTGCACTTTCAACATGGTTTTCTGCACCATCATGTGCGGACCATAAAAAAACTCTTACATTTCCCAAAGAGATTGCATCTAAGGCTTGCAATGCAGTGTCACTGAAAGATGCATTGACCTCCAACCTGGAATATGGATTCCAAAACATTGCATATTTTAATACGTATTCAAACTCAAGCCTATTGGACCAGATAATTAGTAGGCATATTCCTTTGGCTGTAATAGCCAGATCCACATCTAATATTTCTAGCCTTTGCAGTAGTACTCCTTAGGATTATGGTGTTTGTTTTTCTCAAGAGAGTTTCTCTATCTCTACTCCTTGCACTAGCATTGACTCAAGTGGCCATATGATCAAGGAAGATTTGGAAAGGTTGGTTGAAGAAAATTATCGTAGTATATACCCTCAAGCTACTGCAATCTCACCAAAACCGGTCAAGAGATCACTAAAACAAATCAATCTTGGATGCCTCATAGTTTCTTCACCAATAACTTGAGGATTTTTCTTGTCTCCACCCTTCTGTCGAAGGCTTCTGGAGATTAAACCACCTCCATGCCCAACCCTTAGGAATTTTCCTGAGACCACCTCACCCGGTTCAAAAACCTTTCGACAATCCAAAGCTCAACCAAGAAAAGAATCCCATCAAACCATGGCTATCTAGAAATGGCAAGGCAAGGATGAACCATTGTCACACAAGGAAAATGTAGAAATTCTATGTAGATTCAAAACTGATCATGTAATGTACTAAAACATAAGACTCAAATCTACTCTACTCATCTGCAGAATTCAATCCACGATCAAGAATACAAATCATAAACATGCATCAAGATTTATCAAACATACACATAGATTTATATAGGGGAAATAAATTTCTCAAAACCCCTTCCTATCTGCATTGCATTAATCAAAACATATAGAAGAAGTACAATACTTGCTCAAGCTTCAGAAACCTCTACACCTGTATAGTCCATCTCATTGCCTCACAGACTGATTCTGGCCAACAATTAACCCATTTATCATCCTACCAAGCTCCTATTTCCTTGAGGAAATAGGCCCTTATTAATTAGGAAATTCCTCAATCTGGATTGCGCAATTCCTTTAGGCCAATCTATGACTACATGCACCACCTGTATAACTTGGAATAGTTTACAATTTATAGTACACTACCTTTGAACTTCAGCCTCAACTGGGCAAATCGAATTATTTGCATGCATGAGTTATTCTAGGATGATTGATTAGTTAGTTGGTTGATCACTGAGTTGTGACTGATGACACACCCATTACTAGACCTTCCACTATTCCTCTAGTAGTTACAACTAGATTAACTAACAATAACTCAATTTAACTGAAATAGATTGCTAGAAATTACCAATCAATCATACTGAACTAAACTCAAGTGCTTCCAAATTGAATTAACTGAGTTAACTAAGTGACAAGTGCCATGTCACCTCATTTAACTACCTCCTAATATTCTGCTAAAATTGAATTTCGAATTTTAATCTAGTTTGACCAAGGCAAATTCAAAACTAGATTTTCTTGCTGCATTTTCAACACTCCCTCTCAGCAAGAAAGGGATTATCAGATACCACAATCCTACCTCTATGGAACTCGAATTTTCCTCTTGAAAAATCCCTTTTTAAAAATATATGCATCTTGTTCCTTTTTAGGAATGTACTCCAACAACATAATTTGCATCTACACACAATCCCTTAGATGGTGATACCCAATATCAATATGCTTGGATTGATCATGAAATATAGGATTCTTAGAGAGTTTGATACAACTCTGATTATCATAATAAATCATATTAGGATCCATCATCTGACCAAATAACCCAACAGGAGTCTTTCTCATCCAGATTGTCTCACATGCTACCTGAATTGCATCCATGTACTTTTCTTCTGCTGAGTTGAGTGCTCTCTGCTTCCTATTGTACCAAGAAACCGTTGTTGGCCCAACACTAAAAATTCCTCCTGATGGACTCCCCGCCAAATCTGCATCTGTGAAGCCTTGCAACTTCATTCACTTTGTCCATATATACAAAATACCAAACTAAGTAGTGCCTCTGAGGTATCTCAACACATTCTTTGTTGCCTTCTAATACAGTTTGGTTGGTTTAACCATTGCTTTACTAAGATGGTTAACGACATAACACATGACTGGTCATGTATTCACCAAATACATATGTGAACCCACAAGCATCCTATAAATGGTAGGTTCCACTTCCTCACCTGAAGTGGCATCGTCCTTCCTCCAACTTCTTACTAAAGGAGTGTCCATAGGTTTGCTACTCTCCAGGCATAACTTCTTTATTATCATGTTGTCATACTTTCCTTGAGAGACAACCAATTCCCCACCTCCTTGCCATGCTTCCAAACCAAAGAAATAACGTATGAGTCCCATGTCCTTCATCTCAAATTCTCTTGCGAGATCCTCTTTACAAGCACTGATCAACTTCTCATCACCGATGAAAATTAATCATTGACATATAACACAATAATCAATAATTTACCTTCAACAAGAATATGATAAAGGTTTGCATCTTCTTCATTTTTGGTGAAGCCCAACCTGGTTAGCTAGTTTTCGATCTTGGTGTACTAAGGGCGGGGTGCTTGCTTCAATACATATAATGCTCTCTTGAGTTTCACACATGCTACTCTCTATCAATGGTCTCAAAACCTTCTCGTTGTTTAATGTACACCTCTTCCTCAATAACTCCATTGAGGAATGTTGTCTTCACATCCATCTGGTGGATCTTCCATCCCATCTGTGATGCAAGTGATAGAATTGAATTGTTGGAAGACTACCTTGCTACTAGAGGAAAGGTCTCCTCATAGTCAATTCTCTCCACTTGAGATAACCCCTTGGGCAAAAATTTGGCCTTGTGTTTCTCTATGCTTATGTATGCTACTTGTTTTACCTTGTAAATCCATCTTGAACCCACCACTGATTTTTCTTCTGGTCTTGGGACCACTTCCCAAACACTGTTTCTGATAATGGAATCATATTCCTCTACCATAACATCAACCCATATTGGTTTTTATATAGCCTCCTCGAATGAGGATGGCTCAGAGACTACAAGTTCACTCATCAGAGTCATGTAGCCAGTGGACCGATCTGGTGACCTCCACTTCCTGTGTTGTGATGTGGGTGCTCCCATATCCTCTTTAGCATCGTGCAATAATCTGTCACCTTCCCCGGTTCTCTTCCTTCCTTCTACATATATCTCTGCTTGAGTGGATGTCTTCACTCTATACTCCTCTTCTTGTGGCTTCTCCACAACTTCTTGAGGTTCTTCCTTTGGAGTTAAAAAATCCAGATCTAAATGCAAATAAAGCTCTCTCTCAAGAGAACGCCTCATTTGCTTCTTGATACAGGAGCATCCTGCTCAAATGTCATTGGTTATTTGGGAGACTTAGGAGGTCTTATGTTTTCAAGAGAGTTGGTTCTCTAAATGTAATTTTAATGCTTTGAGTGATTTAGAATAGGATTTAATTAACATTGTGAGCATAAATGTAAATGTTCTTGAATGTTGGAGAACATGAGAGAACTAGATAGTTGAGAGCTCATAGGGATTAGGAGATTTGTGAAATTATTGTAAATCCTAGATTAAGATTTGGTTGCATAAATTTATTGTATTAGAGAGGATCCTTAGGGATAAAAGAGATATTTTAGGAATTAATGAGGATTTAGAAGAATTAGGGATTTGTTGAGTAAACCAAGGATCTAAACCAAAATTGGTTTAGAATCCATTTGTATAAATTGTAAGCCTTGAAAGCATGAAAAAGAAGGAAGATAGGCATAGAGATTCAAGATTTAGATAGAGGAGGAGGATTTTGATGGAAATAGGAATGGAATAGAATAAAATTTCATTTTCCTCTGTAGCTGTGTAGTTGAATGCGTAAATGCTAAATCCAGGTGATTTTCCTCATCTTTCGAAATTTCTAAGTTGATGATTTCTGATCGAGATTTGTTTAATTGATTTTCTGTGTCTAAATTTATTTTGAATGTATCAAATATGGCTTTTATTCAGCGTTAAAAGCATCTGTGAGATTTCTTATGGCATATGTTTGACTTTCTCTATCGATTTTGGTCCATATGGTTTTTCAAATCCGGTCTATTGTAATTTGGAGTGAAATTGTGTGGCCATCGAAATGCCATAAGCCATTACAACAACTTTTGTAACCTGCAACAAGTAAAAAACTCTGTTAATTGCTTATTAGTTTGCCTTTCGCAATTTTAAGAGAAGTTTCCCACGGATGTCAATTCCGGCAGAGTGAAGAAAACAGTACGTTGTAATAAGAAGTCAAAGAGAACTACAAAGAAGGGTGTGTGAGATTGAATGACTATCGCAACACAAATACGTGAGCATGTGTATTTGACGAGATGTGTCTAGATGTAGCACAGTAGTTTGTTGGATCGGTTTCCATCATTATGGACATTATCGGAAAAGCTGTTTGTCACAGGCTTGTTCGTGATATAAATAGCTATAGTGGTATTTAGATCGTGGGTTGATGATGGTTTCTGTCTGAAAAACTAAAGACTAAATCATTTTTTTTATAAGCGAATGCAATTTTTTTAATGCCAAAAGAAACCGTGGCTCTTAGACAGAATGTCTATTCTGGTGAAACCAAGGAAATGGGATCATGGTAGTGTATAATGAGTCAAAGGGAGATTGCAATCATCGATTTATAATCCCACTGTTATCATATATCAAACTGCTCAGGTTTTAAAATTTCAAATGGAGATGAATTTTATTGAAATAGGGTTGGAGATCCAGGAGATTGTGACCATCCAATATTTATGAGATCCCACGACTCTCGCATCCAGCTGGAATATCCAATGATTATCGCAATTTTAGTTGCACAAAGGTTAACACTTGAAACGGACCCGATATTTTTATAGGTCTGATTTTATAATTTAAATCGACCATTTATCCTTTATATGATCTAATGGCCTTAGCATCAAGATCAATGAAAAAGATTTGAGGTCCGTGGGTAATTATGTTTGTTATTTAAAAGAAATAGCCCGATTAACAGCTATATTTTAAAATGTGAAGAATTGATTTTGGGCAAACTTGTAAACTTGCATTCTATGTGGCATACTGTGGGTGATCGCAGCATAGGCTTGCCTCACTTCTCCTCATCTAATTTCTCATCCCTACAAACAACCATCATCCTTTAAAATATTATTATAAATATTTTAGAATATTCCATAAAAGTTATATCTCTACCATCTATTTGATAATTAAATTAAAATAATGAAAACTCAAATCGAAAATAAATATAGCATATTAAATACCATGTAAACATTACAAAATCCATAATAATCTAAATAATCGATTTGCATGTCCACATTTCTGAATTGGTACTGATATCATTTTCAACACTAAATGTGCACGCTGACATTTTGTTTCCTCTAGATTTCTTCCGTGACTTTTGTTGTTTGAGGAGTTCATGATTATGTCGCATTCTTTTCTCGGCTTTTGTAAAATTCCATCACATCTCGAGTCATATCATTAAGTTTTAATAAATTACTGTCAATAAATAAAACATGCTTCATGCTTTATAAGTAAATCCCCGTTGAGGAAGCAAAGCTTCTAAATCAAATTATTGATGTGTGAACTACGTCGTTTGCTTGCCAAACATGCAAATTCGTGCAAGCTTGGTATATGAATTGTCCTCTCTCCAACATATATGTCTATGTTATTTTTGTTTTTCCCAAAACAAAAATATTCGTTGGGATTACAATGAATTTTAACTCCACTATTTTATGTGTACCAAGGAAATGTGAAAAGTATTAATCAAAGTACCAGGGAAATAAAAGGGAAGATATTATGAGTATATATGATGGAGAAATTTCAATGGTAAATTTTTGAAATATTTTAAAATATGATTATAGAAATGAGTGAATACAAATATTTGATTTTAATTTGAAGTTTTAAAATTTAAAGGTTATTTAATTTTTTAAAATATTTTTAAAATTTGTAATCTAGTTAATTTTAGTTGGAAAGATGATAAGAAGTCAAAAAATATATATATTAATCTTAATCTACGTATGCAATTGATTTAATTTAATTTTCAGAATATTTTCAAACTTTGTAATTGAATTAATTTTAGCCAAAAAAAAGTTACAAGAAAGAAAAGAAAAAAAAAACAAAAACGCTACAATTAATTTTTTTTTTTCAAAATATTCCCAAAATCTATAAAGTGACATGCTTGCCTATAATAAAGTTAGGTTAACGTAATCTTGAGGAGGAGGAATAGATTTAGTTTATAGAAAAGTGTTTTAATAGTCTCTAAAAGATTTATTTTTAAAAATAAATATTTAATAGTCTTTGAAAGATTTATTTTTAAAAATAAATAAATAAATCTTTCAAAAGCTTTGGAAAGATTTACTTATAATTGTGAGCAAATGCTAAGGTTGTTTGGAAGAAAAATAAATAATAGTAAATATGAAATTTGGAACATTACCATTATCAGCGTAATTATAATTTATGGAATTTCAAAGGGCGTATTTTATTACTAGTAATCGATACCTTACACTTGTAGTTATTTATGTAAATCTCATTATCTATTGGTAGAAAGATGGTTATTATGGGATTGATGTTCTTTAGTTGTGGAAAGATGGCTATTATGGGATTGACGTCAGTTGCAGCGGTCTAACTCTTTTTGGGTGATACCTTTTGTAAGTGTCACAGTGAATGCAAGTCTCGATATATTGCTAACCTCTCATTTTCACTTATTTGGGTGGAATTCTCCTTTTTTGCAATATAGAATTTTACCATATCATATTGCTCTTTATCGTTGGGATTCAAGTTTGTTACAAGGCTCTCTGTGTCCATGTTTTTTGTGTTGTTTCTACATAACTCTGGGTCGGGTCCATCTTTTTAATTGGTCGTTGTACTTCCCTCGTCGACTTCAAATATTTTGGATCTGGTGGGCATTTCTTTCAATTAACCAGTGTTGGTATGCGATGTGTGGTACCAAGGTACTTTCTCAGTGTGATTTTGAATGGAATTTTGCCTCCTTTTGCTCATTGTCCCCTCATAAGTCGCAATCCCTGTTACCTTCAGGTATCCATGTATTCTGGGTCTCCAGTAAGCTAAAATGTTTTGAGGTCTTGGTTGTTAGGGGTTATAAAGTCCTCTATTATCACAGTCATTCAAACTTACTTAAAGTGATTCGTGAGTGAAGATTTCATGTCATTCTTCTGAGGTTGTTATTCCTTCTTATTGTTACTTTTAACCTACTAGTTTCATTTCTACTGGTGTCTCCTTATCCTATGGTCAATCATCTAGTCTCCCAGTTACTTCGAGTGTTTTTTTTCATCACTTTTCGTCTGGTCCCTCAATTAGTTCAAGTGTTTCTTTTGTGTCTTGTTGGCAGGACTCTTATGGCAGTGCCACCTCGACATAGGCTTCCCTGCAGCAAAGGAGGTGCTATGGGGGCATCCTCTTCAAAACATTGTCAACTATTTGGTTGTGAGTCAATGGAAAACCTTTTCGATGTGGCTCCCTTGGAGGTTCGAAAGGGTATTCTGAATTTGGAAATAAGCGAGTTTGCGGATCGCAAATACCATTCCAACTTCAAAATTGGTGGCAGTACTCTCAAATGGGTTCCCAACCCAAGGAAATTCCAGAAGAGAAGACTACATTTTCTCCACTCTATATCACTCCACCGTCAAATGGATACGTTGCTTAGCTTGGTCATTCGAGACAAACAAATAAATAACTACAAGATCTTTTCCGACCAAGAGGATATTAAGAGAATACTCAAAGACATAAGTTATGACATGAATGATATAGTGGTGAGATTAAATCAAGTGGAACGCCTTTTTTTTTGACACAGGGACAAAATCAAACAACCATCAGGATGAGGACGTGGTGATCAATGCTCCACCTTTGAAAAATTTTCCACCTCTGAACACTACAAATGAAAAATCTCCTTCTCACTCTCCAATTATCATTTTGGACTAATAATTCCACTATGCCTACTCTCTAAGTACACTATGTTCACTGTCTACTTCTAGTTGTTTGTAGCTACTTATTGCTCCCTTTTTTCATGATACTTTTGTTCTATTAAGTGGTGTGAATGGCTCTATGATGTTTTTTTGCTTATGACAATCATAGTTAGTTTGTTTTCAAATGTAATTAATCCAAGGTTTTTACATATGTATTCCTTGGTATAAGTGGTGTCTCAAATATTTTTATGGTCAGTTTTGTTTTTGGACATTTTGGGAGCTACTCAAAATCTTCATGAAGGTTTATCTATGTAATCTCTTTTGTTATTAATAGAAATCAACATACAAAATTTACCAAAAAGAAAAAATACAATGTATAGGCATTGAAAAAAAAAAGGCATCACAAATCCCCATACATTTCTGAAGTGGATCCCAATTTAGTTCCTTATGTTATATTGTTAAGTGAAACAGGGGCTGCTCCTATTGAAGCAATTGCTATGGTGCGAGCCATAAGGTATTTAAGAAAAATTAAGAAAATGGAAGAGGGAAGATGGCCTAAAGTTGTAATTTTAGTGACATATTTTGCAAAAGAAAGAAGACTTGGATGCAACAAAATAACAAATGGTTTAGTAAGTGGAGTATTTACTTGAAAACATGTCCCATAAAAGGTAAAGAGATAAAAAAAAAAAAAAAATTATGGATAATTTCCATAAGCGTACTTGGGATAAGGAGCTAGGGAGAAAGAAAAAGTACTATATTGAAGTGTTTAATGCCACTCATAATCATTAACAAAAAACGTACATAGAGGCCAATATTTCTTGGAGAGCCAAAATTCTTATTTCTTAGTTAAGGACTAATTCTCATCAACTCCATTGTGAAACAGGGCATTGGAAAAGACCAAAAGAAGTGTGGGAGGAAATATATTGGGATAATCTATTCAACGAGGGGTTTTTTAAGAAGATGGGAGTGTTTATTGTGAGGATTTGCAAGGAAAGGGTCGAATACATCAACCAGATGAAAAATAAATCTATCCCAGAGGCTATGTTTAGCCTCGTGGATGTTAAAATATTTTCTTTCTTCTTTCTTTATTTCTTAGAATCTCTTGCGTTAGAGAAACACGTTCAAGTAAAAGATCCATAGTACACAGAGTCTCCCCTCTTCAATCTTGTAGCATTGGGCTCCCCACTGGCAATGATTCCGGGTGGTAGTAATGACTCCTCTATGAATAGAGGGTGGTAGCTTGGACTCCACTCTGATGTCAAATTATTCTTAATTTAGATTCGATAACGTTCAACATATGAGCAGAGACAATCAAGAGATATGAAAAGAAGAGTAGTGATGACATTTGATGACAAGACACTCTATATTGGATATGATTTGATGATAGGATTATTGCGATGATCACATGATGCAGTTGGAATTTCTCCCTAGCTGAGAGGAAGTATTAATCTGGCAACTCAGTGAAAATTTCCAACCATGATACGAGAATCCTCTTTTTGAGAGGACTAATTTTGATTATTGAAGTGCTTAATTTGGGCAAGGGAAAGTGTATTTTTGAATTAAAGCCACATATGAATATTTGATCAGGTTGGTCCTATATAAAATTGGACACTCTTTGAAGTCTATAAATACAAGTGACATCAACCTCATTTGGACATGATCCTGAAGCATTCTTCTATTCTCTTATTCGGTTTTGGCTCGCATAGGTTTGAGGCATCTCGTGGAGAATGGCTGGCACAGGTCTGAAATTTCATGGTTTGAAGCTCGCACATGGGTCTAGGTTTCTGGGTCACAACCACAAGCTTGTCACAACCAAATTTAGGTTATAACCATAGGCATGTAGACCTATGCATGTGGTTTAAGGATTTTAGCCACACACATGAAACTCTCTTTGTGCAGTTGAGATCTAGGGTTTGAATTTTCAGCTGACCAAAGATTTCACTAGTTGACTGCAGAGTTTGATATTTAATCGCAGATAATGGCAGTCAATCACAAGATTCTGAATGATGATTTTGGATTATTAGCATTGTTGGGTTCATCTCATGGATATTATTTAGTTGATTTTATTGGATGGGTTTATGATTGAATATATGGATCATTTACTCTATTTTTATGAATCATTGAATGACAATATAATAATAAGAAGAATTTGAAATGGTTTTTGTAACCACCCCTCCCACCTTTACCCAAATCCCCAAACTCGCTAGGGTAAACATGAGATGAGAGTTACTGTGTGAGACCTGATTTCCAGGATGCACTTATGGAAAATGGGGTCCACATGTCCAAAAATGTCTACAAACACCCAGGGACACATGATCACAATGTTATCAACCTAATTTGAACCAACACTTTCATTTCAGTTTTGTTTCCTTAAATTTAATACAAATTTCTATTTTTGGCAGTTTTTTGGGTTCTAATCTTTTGAGGACGTTTTGAGGGCCTAAACAACATTTTCAAGGAAACCAGAGAGATTGGAAATTTTTTATAACATTTGTTGGTATATTTTTGGCGTCCTTGCGGAGATCTTCGAAATGAGGTATTATGTTAGTCAAATGAAGACCGTATGCCTAAGTTATGACGCTGGGAAGTTGGAGGTTTGAATTACTCATATATTCAAACACTTTATGTACAAAATACCTAAAGGTTATAAATACATAGATTTTCATCAATTCAATAAAGTCACCATAGAATTATAATTAACACAATGATAAGTTAAACATTCAATCTCAAATCAAAACTTGACCTAGACTTGCTAGAACACACTAGACATTTTGTCAACAACATGGCGAACATGTAATTTATAGGTCATGAATGCATATTTAAACATAGGGGTATGATACTTATATTAGAATCGTTAAGAAGTTATAATTCCCTCTCATAATAGTTTCAATAACATCTATTATCTCATGCATTCATTAACCATTCATCAGCAAATCAAACACATCAAGAGCCATAGTTTTATGTATAGTTTGTTTTGCAAAAGTCATGAAATAATGTAATTTTGATTTTTTTTTAATGAGTGCTCATATTCACAAAGTCTTTACCTTATTTGTTAGTTTTTCCATATTTTCAAATAGATTATATGAAAAGGATAGTTGAGATCATAAACCATTCAATTCTTTAGCTCGAACTATTGTAGTAAACATCATACCTTGTCTCTCTTGCTCTCCAATATTAGTAAGTTGAATTACTATAACACAAAAATCAATTCATATTGTCGATCATTTTTTTGTGCTTACACTGAAATTAGTTCACATTGTTAATCCAATCATTTTAAGTTAATGTACCATCATATATTGAGTTACATAAAATCAGAAATCATCGTCTACACTAAAATCAATGCATCTAATGCACACAATCAAATAAGATAAGAAAAATTCTACACTGTGTTAGCACTCAAATCTACCTCAGGCTGAAATGAAGTAAAACTCAAGGCTACATCAAACCACGCTCAGCCTCGTAGCTAGCCCTACGAGGACAGGAGAGGGCTCTCTCCGTCAATCTCGAGAAAATAAGCAATAGGATGCGAGATGACTTACAATAAGAACTTATTTTAGGCTAGTAAAGAGATAGGTATGTTTGATTTTTGGTTTTTTGGGTTTTCGCTGGAGTAATGGGAAAACAAATTTTGGGTCCGGGGATAAGGTCAGACCTTTGCAGAGTTCAAGCTGGGGCGAGGGAGGTGATGATCTTGATGCTTTAAATTGGATATATGGATAGATGAGACCGACGAGGAGCTGAAGAGGGCAAAGAAGAACTTGGATCCTCTCCAAACAGCTGAAAACATAAATTAAGCGAGATTCAAAAGGCAGATGTTGTAAGCAAATGGATTTCCCTTAGCTACTCATTCAATTTAGTTCAGAAGCATATGAAAGGATGGCATGCATTAAACATGAAGAAACTTACAGTAAACAAAGCGGAAACACCATCAAGAACAGAACACCACAAGGATCCCAACAAGTGCCGCAAAACCCCTGATCTTTCCTTAGCCAAAATATGAAAAGTATGTACAATGATATCAAAAGTATCCCAAGAGTCCAACCTCTCCAACCTCTAAAAATGATTGAGAAATTACAATATATAGATCACTCTAACACCTTTCCCCA
Organism: Pinus albicaulis; assembly: GCA_034641835.2. NCBI lineage: Eukaryota > Viridiplantae > Streptophyta > Pinopsida > Pinales > Pinaceae > Pinus > Pinus albicaulis. The sequence continues at coordinate 565,623,733 of CM076571.1, forward strand.
CCTTTAGGGGTCGAATTCCCTCTTCAGGGATCAGTTTCAACCAATTCTAATCATGGAACTACAATCTAGGCAGCTAACAACTTGCCTCTAAAAGAGTGGAAACTGATCCATTACATGATTTTTTACTCATTTGAGAGTGAATCTTCTAGAAGAGATAAAAACAAGCCAAAGTTACATATCAAACATGAATTTACATCATAAAACCCAAAAATTCTACCCATAAGCAAAAATGGTCCATAATAGGCGAAATACTGAGCTGGCAGCTGAAAATTCAGAAAAATTTCTAGGTGGGTCGCTCCTGAACTGCGTGGGTCGCTCATGTTCCAGGCTGATTTTGAGGTAGCTCCCGGCATCCAAATTGAGCTCATGATAGCTCGTTGGAAATCCCTGGATGTCTACTTTCCAACCCAAGTGGAATTTCTGAATTTGGAGTTGATTTGACCCTCAAAAACCTCATTCTCCCAGAGGTACTCCCTGCTGGTGCAAAAGGTGGCAGCAAGGTGGTTTTCATGGTGTTTTTGAGCTTTTTGACCATCCAGATTTTGATGAAATGCTAAATTGACTTCAGAGGATGCATAATTAACCATGACAAATCCAAAAATGTAAAAATTTCCTCCAGCAAGTGTCCCAAAAAAAAGTGAGCGCATGAGCGCGCGACCCACGTAACTGCAAAACCTGTTTTTTAGACCAAAAATTTGAAAATGACAAAATTTTCTCCGAATTTGCCCAAATTCGGAGCGGAGGTCCTCCATCATGTGTCTTGCTCAGTCAATGAAGCCTCGGCCAAAATCCGGAGTGGATCAGGCCTTTTCCGCCATTTTAGTGCTCTCCTGGTGCATGCAGTTCCTGTGATGAAAACATTGTCTCGGTTGTATGATGTGTTGTTGTCAGTCATGATGTAGCAATGTGTATGTTCAACCTGTTGAAAATGAAAAATGGGACCTTGGTGTCTTTGTCTCCATCATTATCCTGTGAATGTACCTGCGCTGATGAAGAAGGCAAGACCCCTTCCACGCCATGTGGAGATAGTACTCGCGTTGCTGATGAAGTCAACGAGACCCCTTCCACCCCAGGTGAAGATAGTACTCGTCGTGATGTTGAAACAAAGCTCTGTGGCTTCTCTGATATGTTACCACTACTGGTGCACTGGTATGCTCCATCTCAGTGCATCAACCTCAACGATTGAGTCACTGTCCGACTCCTGCTCATACTCTGACTCTGTCTCTGTCATGGCCTGGAACAAGATATTGGCACTATGTATACTGGTATAGATGCAGTGAAAAGAGAGTTATGATGTGTGTTTCAACACCCAATAAATATCCCACCGTCAAAACACCATAAGGAAACAAACCATGATAAAATCTCAGTTTTAAATGGATTGGAAAAGGCACAATCTCTGTTTTAAATGGAAGTGAAATTTTGATAAAAGGGAGCGGGCAACTTTCAAAATATTGAACAAATCTTATCAAAGGAGATCATGGCATCATATAAATGTTTTTGTCCATGAGTAATAGCAACAAAAGTGTCAATGGGCAGTGAGACATAATACAACCACAGTCACCATTGAACAAAGGTTTTAAAACATGGTATAATAATAACAATGGTCACAATGGCATAATAGGCATGAGAACAATATGGTTTTGATATTATATGGAAGGTTGGACATATCACTGATATAAGATAAGCAACAAACTCATGCAACCACCCATATCATTTTAAAACCCTGAAAACGATATTGCCATGACTGTGGGGTTTAAATCCTCCATTTGAAATGTTTGAAACCACCAACGATGCCACCGGTGCATTTAAAAACATCAAGAAATTGCAAATAACCTGTTTGAAGGCCGATGAATCGATCCCAAGCAAGACTGGGCGCTCAAAATGAAGTTTCGAACCTCTGTATCTGCGTGGGTCGCGTAGCCTCTGCGTGGGTCGCTCAGGCCCCAGGTGGGTCGCTCTTCCCTCTTGCCACATAGTGCATTTTGCAGAAAGTGTTTGGAGGCCTTCCCGGTGTCCAAATCGGGCGTGTGATAGCTCGTTGAAAGATATTGGAGTCTTATTTCCAACACAAGTGGAATTAGGCAATTTGGATTTCATTTACCCTGTCAAAAATCAAATCTCCCAACACTAGTCAAAATGATCAGAATGAGGCTGCCTCAAGGCAGAGTGCTGTTGCAGTCAACTTTTGAAGGTCTTCCTCAACTCCAAATTGAGCTCATGATAGCTCATTGGAAAGGTCTTTCTCTGTTCAGTTATCATTTGACTCATCAAGAAATTCATTGTACAAACATAGGAGAAAACTTCACTTTTCCCAAGGTCACTTCAGAGGCGCATTCAATTCTCCCCAAGGCAACGATATTTTGACATTTCTCTAAAACCATGACACCGGTGTAAAAAGTGAAGGAGGTTTTTCTTCCTTGGCATGTTTTGGAAAAACACCTCTCTCAGGTTTCCAAAATTAATCTTTTAGTTCTCTGAAACATCTTTTGAGTGAAACTTCTCCCGATGTGTGAAACAAGGAATTTTGTCGAAATGAAGCGAAATGAAGGGGATAAGGGGCTTCCAAATTCTTGGGGAAATTTTGGGAAGTAGGGAGGGATGTTAGGAAGCAGGGGGAAGTGGAATCACAGAGATTGAGTGAGGGGAAGGGGTCCAAAAGGGCAAAACACAGGCCTAGCCTAGGAAATTGCCAAGTTTTGGCTAGAAACTAGGGTTTGTGCAAAAATGAGGAATTTGGGGGATATCAGTGATGGGAAGTGTTTAATTAGGTGAATTAATGATAGGGGAAGGTGTATGAACATCGGGATACAAGTTTTTCGATGATTTGACCATCCAAGAGAAATTACCTCCAAAACCCTAGGAGAGGGAAATGGACCTTACCTAGGCACAACTGAAGCATGAACGAGATGTAGAATGACTCAATGGAACTTGAAATTATGATAAAAACCCTCTGAATGATGGTACACTCAGCTGAATGGTGACATGGACTGACATTTGGACAACTTTGGAAAGAGTGAAAACAAACCCTAGACCTAATGCCTAGTGAGCAAATTTTGCTTGAAAACTCATTGAAATGACAAAATTTGACCTTGACACCTTAAAATCACTTTGTAAGAGCATGTTTGATCACTGGAGGAAGGCTGCGAAGACTGACTCTAACATTGGCTCCAATGGGGATGGTAGCTCCAGCTCCGTGGAGGTGCCAAGAACCGTAGAACTTTGGGAGAGCAGACAGTGCCTCTCATCCATTGGGCGATGGAATCATTATTTGAACAGATAACGCAAAACCTTTGACACATTTATTGAATGAAAACTTGACTGAAAAGTGATTGAAACTTGACTGAAACTTGACTCAAACCAACTCGATGGCAAACTGAAATAACTTGAAAAAAACTGACTCGACAGACCAAACACAAATGACTCATGACTGACTTAAAACAAGAATTTACAAAGCTTTTCGAAAAAAGGGCAGCAATCCATCAAGATTTGAAATCATGATGACAACCACCTGCATACTAATGAAATATGTACAATCATGTATAATTGGCTTTCCAATGTAACCAATCCAGCAGATGGCTACACGTCAAATTTCTGCTCTTACTCTCTTCAAGTAGGCAGAATGCTAAACCTGTAGGCAACCCAACACAATCACTGAAACCAAAGCTCATGAAAATAAACCAGGCAACATTTATCCTTTCTAATGCTTGCAAAAGAATGCTGAAGGGATCTTGAAAATCCTGAAGCACTGGCTTATCTAGAGATCCAGCTGCAAAAATACTAGTATTCACCTCACTCTGATCTGAAAAGACATTTTATTTTTGAGGGATAGAGATGCACAAATCTGCCATCTGAGTGTTAGCTGTAGGTTCCTTGACCATGAGTAATTCTGGCATATACTCTTCAATTTCATGATCTAGGTCATTCTTAAACAAAAAACAATCTTCAAGGTTATTAAACATGACAGCCTTATCAACTTTGTGAAGGAAAAAATTATCTGTTTGCTGATCTACACAACTGATTACAAGACAATCATCTTTTTCAAAAGAGGAAGAGGTTTCACCAACACTTTCTGTGTACTGCAAATCTGCTGTAGCTTCGGCTGAAACAGGACCTTTCAAAAGTTGATCTATCTCATCTTCAGACAAAGGAGACAATGCTTTTTGTTTTCTTCTGCTTAAACAGTAGTTATCTTCATATGATAGGGCTTTCAAACTATCGTTTATTACTGAGCTATTGAAAGGAGATTTATCACTTACTTGCACAAAGATCTCATTCTGATTTTCATGAACTGACTGGATTGCTTCTTCATGAAGGCTGTGTTCTAATGATGGGCTGACAGTATGACTGAGAACATTTGGATCCATTACTGTGTCTTCTACATCCCAGATGATTTCAACAGCATAGTTCTCCTTGATGGGCTTCAGCACAAGATATGCTTGGTCATCCTGATCTGAATCTGAATCTGAAGTAGCATTCTGGACATTATCACAATCTGCAATTGGAACTAGACTTACTTGCATGCTGCTGTCTTCTGTGGGCAGATCTGAAATGACATTCTCCCTTTCATCATTTTCAGCCATATGGCCATCAACCTGCTGCAAAGTCTCCTGAGCACCTTGATAGGTATCCTTTAGGTTCTCTTCATTCTGCTGAAATGGATTCTCGTACAGGGCCTCCATGATCTCATCATCCATGAAATTATCATCTTCGTAATATTTCTCAAGACTTTCAATAAAAGTAGAAGCATGTTTGCAACAGTCGTGAAATAAATTTAATGATGGATAAGATACTTGATATCTTTCAATGAACAGGGCATGAAAATCCTTTAAACAATACATACAGGCCAGCGGCAAATTTTCATACCAAGATTGGGCTTCACCTTCTAGAGTGGCTAGGAATATCTTCATCAAGCAATCTTCAGGAAAATCCACTTTCAACTTGCGAATATGCATGTGAAATCTAATCAGATGTAAAGCAGCATCTTTCTTACCATCATTGTTAAACATAGGCAGATTCCTTGACCAATCTACCTTGGGCATCTTATTCGGAAAACCTGGAATGTGATCTCGGCTCATGGGAGCGTATCTTCTCGTGATTCGGTCCATCTTGAAAATCTCACAGCTACTGATCTCCCTGCAGTGAAATCACCATGAAGCATCGATTTTGGATTGTTCAGTGAATGAAGTCGCCAGTGAATGATTTCAGCCTTCTTATGTCTGATCGTTGTCCACCATCAACCATCAGATCTGAACTTGATACATGTACTGGGGCAATTTACAAGTTAAATACTACGATTACAAGTTATACCGGAGATCGACTGCTAAATATGACATTTCTCACGATGTATAGCAACAATGTTTTTCGGTTGCCACCGGCGTGACTATGATCAGTTTGTAATACAAAACAATTGAGATCGCCCCAGTATGGTCGCCATTATGTTAGCATCAACCACCAAAGGAAATGAAGTAAATTGCTGTCATATCAAACCACGCCGTACTTTAGGGCAATGGCTTTAGACAAATGAGGGCTCGCTTGACCTTGTAGCTGCTAGGATGCGATGACTTACAATAGGAGAAGAACTCCATTTTAGCTAGGCAAGAGATAGGTATGTTTGATTTTTGATTTTTAAGCCAATGTGAGAAATGGGAAAACAAATTTTGGGTCCTGGGATAAGGTCAGACCTTTGCAGATTTCAAGTTGGGGCGAGGTAGGTGAATGTCTTGATGCTTTTGATTGGATATATGGACAGATTAGACCGACGAGGAGTTGAAGAGGGCAAAGAAGAACTTGGATCCTCTCCAAACAGCTGAAAACATATAGAACTAACTGAATTCAAAGGCCAAGCACTGTAAACAATGGATTCAACCTTATTTCACTCATTCAATTTAGTTCAGAAGCATAATGAAAGGATGGCATACATTAAACATGAAGAAACTTACAGTAGACAAAGAAGAAACACCATCAAGAACAGAACACCACAAGGATCCCAACAAGTGCCGCAAAACCCCTGATCTTTCCTTAGCCAAAATATGAAAAGTATGTACAATGGTATCAAAAGTATCCCAAGAGTCCAACCTCTCCAACCCTTGAAAATGATTGAGAAATTACAATATATAGATCACTCTAACACCTTTCCCCACCTCTAGGGGTCGAATTCCCTCTTCAGGGATCAGTTTCAACCAATTCTAATCATGGAACTACAATCTAGGCAGCTAACAACTTGCCTCTAAAAGAGTGGAAACTGATCCATTACATGATTTTTACTCATTTGAGAGTGAATCTTCTAGAAGAGATAAAAACAAGCCAAAGTTACATGCCAAACATGAATTTACATCATAAAAACCCAAAAATTCTACCCATAAGCAAAACTGGTCCATAATAGGCGAAATACTGAGCTGGCAGCTGAAAATTCAGAAAAATTTCTAGGTGGGTCGCTCCTGAACTGCGTGGGTCGCTCATGTTCCAGGCTGATTTTGAGGTAGCTCCCGGCATCCAAATTGAGCTCATGATAGCTCGTTGAAAAGCCCTGGATGTCTACTTTCCAACCCAAGTGGAATTTCTGAATTTGGAGTTGATTTGACCCTCCAAAACCTCATTCTCCCATAGGTACTCCCTGCTGGTGCAAAAGGTGGCAGCAAGGTGGTTTTCATGGTGTTTTTTAGCTGTTTGACCATCCAGATTTTGTTGAAATGCCAAATTGACTTCAGAGGATGCATAATTTACCATGACAAATCCAAAAATGTAAAAATCTCCTCCAGCAAGTGTCTCAAAAAAAAGCGAGCGCATGAGCGCGCGACCCACGTAGCTGCAAAACCTGTTTTTTAGACCAAAAATTTGAAAATGACAAAATTTTCTCCGAATTTGCCCAAATTCGGAGCGGAGGTCCTCCATCATGTGTCTTGCTCATTCAATGAAGCCTCGGTCAAAATCCGGAGTGGATCAGGCCTTTTCCGCCATTTTAGTGCTCTCCTGGTGCATGCAGTTCCTGTGATGAAAACACTGTCTCGGTTGTATGATGTGTTGTTGTCAGTCATGATGTAGCAATGTGTATGTTTAACCTGTTGAAAATGAAAAATGGGACCTTGGTGTCTTTGTCTCCATCATTATCCTGTGAATGTACCTGCGGCTGATGAAGAAGGCGAGACCCCTTCCACGCCATGTGGAGATAGTACTCGCGTTGCTGATGAAGTCAACGAGACCCCTTCCACCCCAGGTGAAGATAGTACTCGTCATGATGTTGAAACAAAGCTCTGTGGCTTCTCTGATATGTTACCACTACTGGTGCACTGCTATGCTCCATCTCAGTGCATCAACCTCAACGATTGAGTCACTGTTCGACTCCTGCTCCTACACTGACTCTGTCTCTGACATGGCCTGGAACAAGATATTGGCACTATGTATACTTATATGAAAGCAGTGCAAACAAGGTTATGATGGTGTGTTTCAAAACCCAACAAGTATCCCACCGTCACAACACCATAAGGAAACAAACCATGATAAAATATCAGTTTTAAATGGATTGGAAAAGGCACAACCTCTGTTTTGAATGCAAGTGAAATTTTGACCAAAGGGAGCAGGCAACCTTCAGAATATTAAACAAGTCTTATCAAAGGGAGCATGGCATCATATGAATGTTTTTGTCCATGAGTAATAACAACAAAAGTGTCAATGGGCAGTTTGAAACAAAGTCATGAGAATGTTTTTAACTTTGGGCAGTGAGACATAATACCACCACAGTCACCATGGAACAAAGGTTTTAAACATGGTATAATAATAGCAATGGTCACAATGGCATAATGGGCATGAGAAAAATATGGTTTTGATATTATATGCAAGGCTGGACATATCACTGATATAAGATAAGCAACAAACTCATGCAACCACCCATATCATTTTAAAACCCTGAAAACGATATTGCCATGACTGTGGGGTTTAAATCCTCCATTTGAAATGTTTGAAACCACCAACGATGCCACCGGTGCATTTAAAAACATCAAGAAATTTCAAATAACCTGTTTGAAGGCCGATGAATCGATCCCAAGCAAGACTGGGCGCTCAAAATGAAGTTTCGAACCTCTGTATCTGCGTGGGTCGCGCAGCCTCTGCGTGGGTCGCTCAGGCCCCAGGTGGGTCGCTCTTCCCTCTTGCCACATAGTGCATTTTGCAGAAAGTGTTTGGAGGCCTTCCCGGTGTCCAAATCGGGCGTGTGATAGCTTGTTGGAAAGATATTGGAGTCTACTTTCCAACACAAGTGGAATTAGGCAATTTGGATTTCATTTACCCTGTCAAAAATCAAATCTCCCAACACTAGTCAAAATGATCAGAATGAGGCTGCCTCAAGGCAGAGTGCTGTTGCAGTAAACTTTTGAAGGTCTTCCTCAACTCCAAATTGAGATCATGATAGCTCATTGGAAAGGTCTTTCTGTCTAGTTATCATTTGAGTCATCAAGCAAGTCATTGGGCCAAACATGCTAGGAGAAAACTTGATTTTCCCAAGGTCACTTCAGAGGTGCATTCAATTCTCCTGAGGCAACGATATTTTTGACATTTCTCTAAAACCATGATACCTGTGTAAAAATTGAAGGAGGTGTTTCTTCCTTGGCATGTTGTGGACAAAAACCTCTCTCAGTTTTCCAAAATTCATCTTTTATTGCTCTGAAACAGCTTTTGAGTGAAACCGATCCCGATGTGTGGAACAAGGGATTTTGTCGAAATGAAGCGAAATGAAGGGGATAAGGGGCTTCTAAATTCTTGGGGAAATTTTTGGAAGTAGGGAGGGATGTTAGGAAGTAGGGGAAAGTGGAATCACAGAGATTGAGCGAGGGGAAGGGGTCCAAATAAAAACACGTCTAGCTCAGAAAATCGCTAAGTCAGGCTAAACTAGGTTTGTAAAAATGAGGAATTTGGGGAATCTCAAGATGAAAGTGTTTAATTAGGTGACCATCGATAGGGGAAGGTGTATGAACATCGATACAAGTTTTTCTATGATTTGACCATCCAAGAGAAATTACCCAAAACCCTAGGAGAGGGAAATGGACCTTACCTAGGCACAACTGAAGCATGAACGAGATGTAGAATGACTCAATGGAACTTGACATGATGATAACAACCCTCTGAATGATGGTACACTCAGCTGAATGGTGACATGGACTGACATTTGGACAACTTTGGAAAGAGTGAAAACAAACCCTAGACCTAATGCCTAGTGAGCAAATTTTGCTTGAAAACTCATTGAAATGACAAAATTTGACCTTGACACCTTAAAATCACTTTGTAAGAGCATGTTTGATCACTGGAGGAAGGCTGCGAAGACTGACTCTAACACACTGAAATCAATTAATCTAATGGAATCAATCATATAAGATTAGAAATCAACATCTACACTAAAATTAGTGCATCTTGTGCAAGCAATCAAATAATATTATAAATCATCATCTCCACTGAAATCAATGCATCTAGTGCAAGAAATCAAATACAATTAGAAATCAACATCTACATTAAAATAAATGCATCTAATGCAAGCAATCAAATATGATTATAAATCACCATCTACATTGAAATACATGCATTTAGTGCAAACAATCAAATAGGATTAGAAATCAACATCTACACTGAAATCAATGCATCTAGTCCAAGAAACCAAATAGAATTTGAAATTACCATCTACACTGGAATCAATGCATATAGTGCAAGCAATCAAATAGAATCAGAAATCAACATCTACATTGAAATCAATGTATTTAGTTAAAGAAATCAAATATAATTAGAAAACATATGCAATGAAATCAATGCATCTAGTGCAAGCAATCAAATAGGATTATAGATCAACATCTACACTAAAAATCAATGCGTCGATGCATTTAGTGCAAGAAATATCCTTCCCTCTCTCCCCGCTCCATCTATATTTGTATTTGCCTCCATCTCTCCTACTTTGTCTCTCTATCTCACCCGAAACATACAAACTCTCTCTCCATCTCTTCATTTTCACTCCCTCTCTCCCTCTCTCTCTCTCCCTCTCTCTCTCACTCCACTTTTCTCTTTGTATGACTTTGTTCTTCCCTACCTCTCTCCCCTTCCAAATCCATCTCCTTTTTCTCCCTCTCTCCTCCTCTCTCTCCCTCCCTCTACCCTCCTCTCTCTCAAGTCATCTCTCTCCCTTTCTCTCCCCTTGTCACTTTCTCTCTCTCTCTCCCCCTCCAACCCTATCACTATCTACCTCCTTCTCCCTCCCCTCCATCTTCATTTCTCCATATCTCTCTCTTACCCTTCTCTCCCTCTCTCTCTCTTCATTCCTCCTCTCCCCTCTCATTTATTTTATCTCCTTCAATGCAAGCGATCAAATAGGATTAGAAATCACCATCTACATTGAAATCAATGTGTATAGTGCAAGAATTATTCTTCCCTCTCTCCCCCCTCCAGGGAAAATTTTAGGGGCTAATATTCGTAGGTGGGCTAATTTCCATGCTTTTTCTAAAAAAACGATTCGTTAATTTCCATTTTTTTCTAAAACTGATTCACCCAAATTTTATATTATAAAATTATTTTATCTTAAAAATCGCAAAATTTTATATAGAGACTGTATAAAATTATTATAAATTTGAGTACTTTTAAAAAAATATTGTCAAGCATATTATATATTGCATATGATGGACTACAAGGTTCACCAAGGTTTCTAAACTTCAAGATAAATTTCCGTCCTTCAAATTTTCCTTACCCCCCTCCATCTATATCTGTATCTCCCTCTATCTCTCCTTCTTTATCTCTCTATCTAACCCCCCCCCCTCAAACACGCATGCTTTCTCTCTCCATATCTATCTATATCTCCCTCTCTCTGTCTCTTTATTATTCCCTCTCTTCACCTATCATCTATATATCTATCTCTCTTTGTCTCTCTATATCACCCCCAAAACATACACACTATTTATCCATATTTATCTATCTCTTCCTCCCTACTCCTCTCTGTTGACACCTAATCCTAAGGGACTGGGTGAGATTGTATATTATTGTAATTTAGTAAATAAGGATGGCAAAGAGATATTGGGAAGTGAATCCCAATAGTCTTACCTCCATGTATAAGTGCACACACAATCTCCATCTAATGCATCTTCAGTTTTGCAGAGTTACCTCCTGGCCTGACATCGTATCAGAGCCAGTCCATTTTTTGGCATTCCTGCCCTTGGTGTAACTCCCTCCTGTCTATGTTCTTCATTTTTGCAGATTTTCACTGTGCATTCAGATTTGTACTGCTCCTACTACATTCAAAATTTTTGCTACATTCTGGCTTCTCCTGGTAGACCTTCCTCTCTGCCTCTACTCCTTCTGCCATTCTGGAATAATTCTGCATTCTGTTTTTTAGCAAATTCTTCTATCAAATTTTGCACACAATTGTGCAAACTCTGCTCCAAAATTGTATTGACAATCACTCCCTTGGCAGCTCACTCCCCTCACATTGCCTCTCGCTCCTCACAATCACTCATTCCCTCACCTCACGTCTCCTCTCCCCCTTCCATTCGCTCACAGCCGCACGCAGCTCTCCCCACACACCCGCACCCCCTCGCATGCACCCTCTCGGAGCTCCTCACCCCTCCCTCACACTGCACCCTCATCTCGCTCTCCCCACCCCCTCTCTGTGCTCCCCACACACCCGCTCACCCCCGTTCCCCCTCCCCTGCCACTCCTCTCCCTACTCATCCCCATTTCTCCTCACTCCTGCACTTGCATTCCCCCATTCCCCGCTCACTCATGTCACTTCGTTCCTCCTAACCCATCATTCCCCCTCACTCCCGCACACCCCTTCCCCCTCACCTCTACCTGCTCACCTCACATCCCTCGGCCCTCCCCTCCCCTCAGCCCTCAGTCCTCCCCTCCCATCTCCTCCCCTCGGCCTGTGCTGCCCCCTCCCTACATAATTTTTTTTTACAGAAACCCCCCCCCCCTCCCTGTGTAACTTTTTTACTGAAAATACCCCCCCCCCTCCCTGTGTAACTTTTTTACTGAAAATACCCCCCCCCCTCCCTGTGTAACTTTTTTACTGAAAATACCCCCCCCCCTCCCCCTCCCCCCAGAAAAAGCCTCCCCTAGTAAACCCCACCCCCCTAGGAAAATGCCTCCCTTATTAAATACCTCCCCCAGAAAATACCTCCCCCAAATAAAACCTCCCTCAGATAATACCACTGTTTTTTCCCCAAATTTTTTACAAAAAAAAAAGTTTTTTTTTTTTTTTTTTTGCAAAATTTAAACCAGAATTGAGTTTTTTTTTACTGTGACAGTAAAGTGATTTTATTTTTCTTCAGAAGAATGCATTCTCTCATATCCATTGTGGGATTTTTTCTCTTCGGTAAGGAGAACGATCCTAAATGGTCTCAGAAAATCAAGCACACTCTCATTTTAAAGAGTCGTGGAGAGGAATTTGTGAAGGAGAAGGAGACCATCCACCAACAAAGCCCACTTCATAAAAGGAGATCTCCATTTAAGAAAACAAGAACTGCAAGGCATATGCCTTGATTACAGCATTCGTAAATGAAGAGGTGAGTCGCCATATTACACCATTTTCAAATGCCTATGAAGCCTTGAGAAAACTAAAATAACTCTATGACTCACATTCAGAACTTGAAATTGTTCAATTAATGATTAAGTTTTTCAACCTTGAATTGAAAAATGATGACCCTCTTACTTTAGCTTCAGAAGTAAGATCTATCATGCATGACATTAATAATATTGGTGTAGAAGTTGACATACCTCTCATAGCATATGTTAAGACATTGTATCCCACTTACTTACATTACCTTGGGTCATTGCAAGCAAGTGCAAACCTCATGAAAACCACCTTTGATTCCCTTGAGAACAAGTTTGTAGAAAGAGAGCAGGCTTTTGGAAAGATGACAACACCTCTATCTTCTAAAGAGGCTGTATGTTTTGCACATAGAGAAAAGGGTCATGTTCAAGATTCTTCGAGAGGAAGAGGAAGAAGAATTTCAGAGGAAGGGGCCGGGGTGCAAACAAACTCAAAGTGAAAAAAATGATCTTAATTTCTTACACTGCATTAAAGACTGGGATGATGCATCTACATGTAAGTTGCCTTGGGATAAAATTGAGCAGCAAAGAAATCAAGAAAAAAGTAAAACTCATGATGGAGACAAATGTAAAGCACTTGAATCCGCTCATTATGTTGTAGCACATTGTAATAATGGAGTAATTTAAGACTTGTTTTATGTTTCATTTACTTATTGGAGAAATGATTGGTTGTTAGATTCAGGAGCAATATGTCACATGACATTTGGAAAATATTTTTTTGAAAATTTTACTGACAAAGTTGATGGACCAGTATAGCAGTATACTTCATAGATAAATCCAAACTCAAGCCATCAGGGCTTGGCACAATCAGACTTAAGTTGCCTGGTCTTCCTGATCATCTTCTACATGAGGTTCTATAACTCCCTCAGTTGAGGAGAAACTTGTTGTCCTTGGTCCACATCTGCCAGCAAGAACACTCCATTCACATGTTTGATGGCAAGCTTGAGGTCAGAAAAGCATTAGATCGCTCACTTGTCATGGAGGTAATAGAAGAAGGAAGACTCCTGAAGCTGCAAGGTTCCTCTGCTCATGCACAAAACATTACATTAAATTCACATCATGATGAAGGTACATTCCCATCAAGTCTTTTGTGAATCATATAATGGTTGTTGGAAAAGAATACACTTCAAACGAATTTGAAAACTATCTACGTCAACATGGGATCAAACATCAAACAACTATGCCCTATAATCCCCAATAGAACAGTGTAGCTGAAAGATTGAACAGGACAATTTTAAATATGGTTCGCTCCATGATGTTTTTTAAGAATGTAAAATTGATGTTTTGGGCTGATGTAGTTCTATGTGCTGTATACATAAAGAACATGTTTCCTTCAAATTCAATTAGAAACAAAACTCCTTATGAAATGTGACATGGCCACATTCCTTCAGTAAAGCATTTCAGGGTCTTTGGTTCCACTTGTTATGCTTTGATACCTAAGGTACAAAGGAATAAACTTGGTGCTAGAAGTAGAAAATGTATCTTCTTGGGATATTCCAATACCTCCAAAGGATATCGTCTCTATGATGAAGTCAATAAGAAGTTTGTAGTAGCAAGAGATGTCAGATTCCTCGAATCTTCTAAGACTGACAATGTTGTTGAGCGACAACTTGATCACCTGGATAGATTCACTCATGCAAAGTATTTTCAAGAATTTGATAATTAGATTCCACACCTTGAAGGGGGTATTCCTATACTAAATCAATCTATGGAATCATTTTTTGAAGCACTCTCTCCCCCACATGAAGAACCAACCACGGAAGACACCTTGAACAATGTGATTGATAGAATTGAGAGATTGAATATTGATTCAATTCCAACTCAGTCAAATGAGCAGCTTGGGCCATCTTAAAAAGGTCCCCCAAAATGGTTGACAAAGACACTAGAAAACGTTCGTCCCGATGAGGTTGGAAAGACAGGAACAAGAAGTTCCACCAAACAAAACGGAGGTGACATAGATAATTCTGATTCACCTATCGATATGGATATTGCTTATAACTGTGAATTGAATTTGTCTACATATCATGAACCATATTCCTTCAAAGAAGCCACTTTTCATGTTGAATGGAATGAAGCAATGCAAAAGGAGTATGATTCCTTGATAAAGAATGGCACTTGGAAGCTGGTTGACCCTCCTTTGAAAACCAAACCAATTGGCTGCAAGTGGGTCTACAAGAACAAGTACAAAGAAGATGGTTCACTTGACAAGCACAAAGCCTAGCTTGTGGCAAAAGGTTTTGCACAGAAAGAAGGGGCTGATTAGGAAGAAATTTTTTCCCCCACAGTAAAATGGGCCACCATCTAAACATTCTTTTCCTTAGCAGCTCATAAGGGATGGAAATTCCATCAGATGGATGTAAAAACCACCTTTTTGAATGGATATCTAAAGCAGAAAGTTTTTATGTCCCAGCCAAAAGGATTTTTTGTGAAGGGCCAAGAACAAAAAGTATGCAAACTTATAAAATCCTTGTATGGCCTCAAGAAAGCACTGCGAGCTTGGTATGAGAAATTAACTAAGCATCTTCTGAAACTTGACTTCAAACATTTTGATCTTGATGATGCAACTTTTTTTATTAGGAAAGTTGGAAAAACAATTGTATATCTTGTGGTGTATGTAGATGATCTTTTGATGATAGGGAACAATGAGAGTTATATTTCATCCATAAAGAAATAATTGAAGAAAGATTTTGAAATGTTTGATTTAGGCTATGTTCATTACTATCTAGGTATTGAAGTAATTCAACATCCTAAATTTATATTCCTTTCTCAAAAGAAGTACATTGGAGATCTTTTGAACAAGTTTTGCATGGATGAATGAAATCCCTTAACCACTCCAATGGAACAAAACGTGAAGCTCACATCCATTGAAGGGAAGGAATTCGAGGATGCAACAAAGTATAGATAGCTTGTAGGAAGCCTTATCTACCCGACTACCACCAGACCAAACATCTCATTTGTTGTTGGAATCCTCTCCAAGTTTATGCAAAAACCTTGTGAAGGACATTGGTCTACTACAAAAAGAGTTCTAAAGTACTTGAAGGGGATTCAAGACTTTGGACTCAAATATACATAGGTAAACGATTTCAGCTTGATCGGATACTCTGATTCAAACTTTGATGGGGACAAAGAAATTGGGGTGTCTACTTAAGGTTATACCATGAGTCTTGGATAAGGAGCTATCTCATGGAGATCACGCAAACAGTCACTTCTAGTAGATTCCACAATTGAGGCAGAATATGTGGCAACAGCTGAAGAAACAAAGGAAATTGTGCAGCTCAAGAAAATCCTAGAAGATTTGCAGATGAAACAAATGCACTCAACACCACTCATGATTGACAACACTGCTGTAATAAATTTTGCCAAGAACCCAAAGTTCCATAATCAAACAAAGAACATCAATACAAAATACCATATGATTCGACATCATGTTGAGGCCAAAACTATCCATCTACGTCATTGTTCCAAAAATGAGCAGATTGCAAACATCTTCACCAAAGCACTTGGAAAAGAAAAGTTTGAAAAGTTTAGAAAGATGCTTGGACTCACCAACATCCCTTCATATTAAAGGGGGGAATGTTGACACCTAATCCTAAGGGATTAGGTGAGATTGTATATTATTGTGATTTAGTAAATAAGGAAGGCCAAGAGACATTGGGAAGTGAATCCCAATAGTCTCACCTCCATGTATAAGTACACACACAATCTTCATCTAATACATCTTTAGTTTTGCGAAGTTACCTCCAGGCCTAACCCCTCCCTCCTTCTCTCTTCCCTCCTACTCTCATCTCTCCCTATCTCTCCATCTCCCTTATGACTCCCTAACTCTCTCTCTCCATATTTCTCTCTCTGTTTATTTCTTCTTACCTCCCTCTTTATATATATATATATATATATATATATATATATATATATATCCCTCCATCTCTCCTTCTTTGTCTCTCTATCACACCCCCCAAACACACATGTTTTCCCTCCCCATATCTATCTATCTCTCCCTATCTCTATCTCTCTCCATGTCCCTCTTTTATCTTTCTATATCACCCCCAAAACATACACACTCTTTCTCCATATTTATCTATCTCTCCTTCCCCCTTCCTCTCCATCTCTCTCTATCTTCCCCTTCTCTCCCTCTCTCCCCCCTTCTATCTCTATTCCCTCTTTCTCTCCTCTCTCCCTCTCTCTCCATTATCACTCCCTCTTTGTCTTCACCTTTCTCTTTATGTGTCTTTCTTCTTATGTCCTTCTTTCTTTCCCTTCATCTCTCCTCCTCTCTCTCACTTCATAGCTCTCTTCCTTCCTATCTCTCCCTTTCTCTCTCGCCTCCATCTGTCTTCTTACCTCCCTCTTTCTCTCCTTTCCTCTCTCATCCTCTCTCTCACATCCTTGCTCTCTTCCTTCCTCTCTCTCCCTTTATCTCTTGCCTCCTTTTGTCTCTCCCCCTCATTTCTCTGTCTCTCTCTCCGCCCTCTATCTCTATCACTATCTCTCCTTCTCTCCCCCTCTATCTCTCTATCTCGCCCCAAGCATATGCACTATCCCTCCATCTCTTCCTTCTCTCTCTCTCTCTCTCTCTCTCCCCACTTTTCTCTCTCTATGCGATTCTTCTTCCATCCCTCTATTTCCTTCCAACTCCATTTCTATATCCCTCCCTCTCTCCTTCTTTCTATCAAGTCCTCTCTCATCCTTCCTCTCTCTTCCTCTCACTCCCTCTATCTCTATGTCTTTGTTCTTCCCTCCCTTATATAACTAGAGTTAATATATATCATGATATATTAATATATATTATAATATAAAAATTAGATATTATAGTAAATTTAATATTGTATTAATCCTAAGTTATTAATTTGATAATATATTAATATTAATATTATATTTAATGATATTTTTTACATGACATGATAACCAAATTTTCAAATATTACAATTTTGAGTTATCTTTTTAGAGATTTTAATATATCCATAGGATATGGTTTTCCTTTTAAAGATTTATTTTACAAATATTTAATTAAGATAAATATTAAAAGATTTTAGAGAAAGATTTAGTTGAAAATAAATTTGGGTACCAGAGCACAAGTGGTTCCCTAAGGTTTTGATCTTTGGCCTAGGGAAAGTGTTCAAATGTATTTAACTTTGTCTCCTAGAGTGACTATAAGTTGTATAGTCAAATTTAATTTAAAAGTGACTTTAAGTGATAAAGTTACTAAGTCTAATTTTAAAGTGATTTTAGTAAAGTCAATGTGAAATTAAAAAATGAAAAGTGACTTTGGAAACAAATGACTAAGAAGGTTTTTATTAAAGTAGGATGAATTAAAAAACATAAACTGAGAATTAAATGCACATTTAATCTCAGCCCTAGATCTAAAGCTATCTCAGGAATTGGGATTCCCCAAAAGTCACTTAGGGTTAGGTTAAAGGAGGAAAATGAAAGAAAAGATCATTCAATCTTTCATGAGTATATTGAGAGAAAGAAGAGAAGAGAGTTGCAGAAATTTCTGGGCTTGAGAAAGTGAAGGAAAGGATCAGTTCAACAAATCCGTACAGAAGCTAGAGGTTGCACGCATTTCGAGGCAGCAGTTTGTATAACATTAAATCAGCACATTTTTTGAGGCAGATTTCCATACAACAGCAGTGGGCACATTTTTTGAGGTCCGTACAGCAGCAAGGAAGCATAGATTTCGAGAAGGAGAAGCAGCAGTGGGCAACACACATACCGAGGGTGAGTTGGCACGATTTTCGAGGCTAAAAGAGGCTGCTATGATTTCCATACAGTCCATACAACAGTACGAAATTTCTAGCACGATTTTCAAGGAGGACGTACAACATTAAATGTTGTTATCTTCTGCTGTAATAAATTTCTGTTATTATTGTTTTGCTAATTTGACACATTTTCTGAGGTAGAAGCAAGCACAAAAAAATGATATAAGTCTGTACATTGTTTGCTCTAATTTTTCTATATATTTCAGTTCTCTCTAAAAGCATTTTCCAGAAATAAAGAAGAGCTTTCGAACTAGTTTTCCCCAAGAGTTGTAGGAGGGTTTTCCAAGGTCATATTGACCAAAAATCAGCGTGTCATTTTCTGTGTGTGTGGATGATATATTTTCTGAGTTTTTATTTATGCATTTTCAGCACTTTGAAATTTCCAAAATTTGTGTTTTTAGAAAATATTTATTATTTCCAGATTGTTGAATGTATGGTTATGAGAATGGGCATTTAATTACATGGGAGTAATAAGGAGAAACTCATAACCGAGGTTGGGCTAAAATTTCTACAAAATATGTATTATTGGAGAGAGTTTGTTTCATAGTTTTGTGTGTCCTACATTAGTATTAGTTTCTATAATCTCCCTAAAATGATGTAAACTATATTTTTGAACAATATTTCAACTTACATGACGGGTGACATCGTTACCGAGTTGTCTTCAATGTAACTTTTTAAAAAATTTCCGATTTATGGCAGGAATTAATTGAAATCACAAGTTTTGATGAGTAAGCTTTGCACAATCGAAGTGTCCTAGGAGTTTTTCAGGCTGTTGAATCCATATATGCACTCAAAAAACCAATTTAAATAATACAAATCAAAATTTCACCTCAAAATTTTCAGCCAGTTTAAATAACACAAATCAAAATTTCACTTCAAAATTTTGAGCCAGATTTAGACAAGAAAATCCATTCAAAACTCCAAAATAACTCATCATACCAGGCTATAAAATGCACCTCTCCATACATTTATTGTCAACCACAAATTGAAAAACAAATGCAAATGTATATTACTTCACTTTGTTTCCTCCACTTTTCTTCATTAACTTTTATACAGTTCCCAATGGTAAAACCTTACCATCTCCAATCATATCATCATATTTCTGAGAAGAGCCCTCCAAGCTGCCGCTAAAGCTATGCATAGTGCTGCTACTACCACTGCAATAGTGAAATTTGGCATCGCATAAGAGAGGGGGTAAACTGTGGAAGAGAGGGTGGGGAGACTAGCAGAGGAGAGGGAGCGCGTTAAATGCGTTACCACTCACCTTCCAAAACCTGGCATAGAATAGTGAAGTGAATATTCCATAAAAACCTTATCCAAAGGTTGCATTAGGGTTGAAATTTCAAAACCAAATGGATTTGCCTTACTTATCATCGTTAGCTTGAAATTTAGCCAAAAAGTGGCCCCCTCTCATTGTCATTCTATCATAATATTGTAGAAAGGTCGTCCAGCATGCTTTCCCATATTATCTCTCGAAATAGGAAATCCGACAACGAAGGGAGATATGATTAAGCCAGCCTATGAGATTTGGAGGGGAAAGTGCAGAAGTCGTCAGCATTTCATCAATGAGGGATTTGGAATCTCCATATGTGAATAGAATTTATATTAATTTTTTTTTTTTTTGCAAATTACAAGAGTCTTTATAATGTCAATATTTCTGCTCTCATGTTTGTACCATTGCCACCGAATCAGAAAAAAATTTGTATTGACTCCTGTGGCATATCCTCAACCATGCTCCACATCCACATGTACCTGTTTGTGTTACTCCATCGAAGTAGCCTGAAAGGAGTAAACAACGAGGATGTATATGTCGATAACTCATATATTTATCCTTATTTTGAATTTTATGTTGAGTACCCATCCACGTCGCTATGTTGGAGCATATTTTGTGTGTGTTGAGAGGAATATTATCAAATATGATTGAATTCCTTGCTCTCCAAAACTCCGAGATTATATAGAGAGGGATTATCTGATTCTTATGCCCTCTCCTATTCCACCATTGCAAACATTGTTCAATAGAGGGGCGAGTACTAAGAGGAAAATTAAAAATAGAAGAAGTCCATCGCCATACATGTGTTGCAATTGGGCACTCCAGCAGAAGATGTAAATTAGTCTGTGATGAATTCTGAGATAAAACACACCATCCTAGTCTGTGTATGCCTCTCTTTTGTAAATTTTTCCATGTCAAATTTTTGTCTTGCTAGACCAACCAAGAATATGTGATAATCTTAGTATGGACCCGCAGTTTCCAAATCTTCTAAAACCAACTCTTGTTTTGTAAGGATAGTCTAGAGCACATAATGAATTGGTAAGTTTCAGCAACTGCCACAAAACCTTTCTAAAAAGTCCTTGCCCATGTTATATGACCACCCCCCCTTTGTCCTACACAAGCTCGACCTTATGAGTTCCATAATGTAATTTTCCCACACCTCAACGTAATGTCCCATCAACCCTATGTTATTTTCCCTCTTCCAAACATGAAACTTCCCATGCCAGTGTTGTATGACTTGTGCCAAGTAAAATTATTACCTTGTATGAAGTGTGTCGATGATGTCCTTCAAGAAACCATTTTTCGAATCTACACCCATGATTTTATCTAGACCAATTAGGATACTATGACCCGATCCAAAGGACCAACTGATTCGCTTGAGAAACCATAATTTAATCTTTTTGAAACTCATTCGGATATATGATTCGATGTTTTTACCTATGTGGCAATCCCTGATCCATTCTGAAGGCTCTCGATGATTAAGGTATTTTTCCCTAATAATATCCCTCCAAGAACCCTCACAAAATAAATCACACCATAATGACTTGATCAACAGGGCTCAACCAAATATTTTCACATCCAATATCCCCCAACCTCCATATTGTTTTGGGATGGTTATCTTTTCCCATTTAATCAAATGGAATTTTCTTCCCTCCCCAGTTCCCACCTAGATGAAATGTGCCATGATACTACGAAATTTGGATATAATAGCAGCAGGGAAGATGATGAAGTGTGACTAGTAAATCGAAATTTGTTGTAGAACTCACTTTGCAAGAGTGAGTCTCCCTCCCATTGTAAGCCATCTATGGGACCAACCAAATAAATTTTTACAAAATTTATTAATAATCCCTAGCCAATCATTGATCCTGTAGTTGTTGGGATTTATCATGTATCCAAAATATGTGAGTCCCTCACACAGGGATTATGTAGCCACCCAAAATATACCAACAAGAAATTCAATATCTTCTTGGTCTCCACCCACATAAAGCAGAAGTGACTTTTTTAAATTTCCCTGCAAACCATATGCCTCTCCAAATATCTAAAATATATTATGTAGAGCTTGCCACTGAGCTCTGGACACCATTCCAAAATCAAGGATATCATCAACAAAGAAATTGTAGGTTATTTCAACAACCCTTCCCAGTCTTATGCCACAAAAATACCAGCAAATATTACCTCTCGAATCTTATAACTGAGTCCGTCCATGATTAGAATAAAAAGTAGGGATGATAGAGAGCAACCCTATAGTAAACCCCTACTAGCAAAAAAAAAATTAGAGGGATATCCATTGATCAACACTACAAATTGTATCGAAGTCACACATGCCATAATATGTTCAATATTATACATCGTTAGGCTAATCTTAGACATAATGAAACGCGGATAATTCCAATCCACAGAGTCATATGCTTTATTCAAGTCCACCTTCATGAAAATCGCCTCCATTTTCTTCGTGTGGATGGAATGTAGGAATTCTCAAGGGTCATTTCCACAATGCTATGTATCAGACAGTTGTGGAGAAACCTGTATTTTTCTCTAGAGATGAAGGATGAGAGAGTCAACTTCAGGGGCTCCACAATGATTTTAGAAATTAGTTTGTAAGTAATATTACATAGAGAGATAGGTCTCAAATCCATTAAAGTGTCACGATCCAATGTCTTCAGAATGAGAGCAATAAATGTGGAGTTAATGGCTCCAATGGCTCCAATTATATTACCACTGATTCTAGATTCTTCAACTATATGCAAAAATTCCATCCCCATGAGATCGAAAAAGCGAAGAAATAATTCAACCATCTAACGATCCTATCAAAAGCACTTGTCTTTAGTGAAAATTATATGTCAAGAGAGGTTGAGTGCACTTTTTAAATAAATTCTTTAGGGTAACTATAAGTAAAGCAAAGTAGAGTGTCTTAAGTTTAAAGGGTTAAATACATGGTGAATGTAAATAGTAAATATTTGAAATAAGTTTGGACTTGAATTAAAATCAAATTTACTAGTCAATGCAAATAACAGAGATTTGAATAAGTTTAATAATTGAAATAGAAGAAAACATCTTCAAGTATAAATTTTGGTTACTTAAAGTTTAAAAACTTATTTAAAGGTAAAGGCATAAAAAAATCAAGATGATTATTGAAAAAATGTTTAATTGTTAATTTTAAAAGAATAATTTAAAAATAAAATAAATGAAAAATTCCACCTCTTAACTTTGGAAATAGAGAGTCATGTGTTGTTAATTGATGTAAAATCAATAATAAAAAACACATATCCTTCACTTATTTCCATACCCAAATATCTTTGAAAGGGTCAAATTGACATTGATGTGATGTTAATTCATGTACTATCAATAACCAAAAGAAACCCCTCCACTTATTTCCATGCCCAAATACCTTTCAAAGGGTCCCTCCTATAATATAGAAATGAACTATTCTTGTTTACGTATTTGATTACAATTTTAATATAAAGAAATAAATGTTTTAAGTGGTATATGTTTTTTTTTTTAATTATCAATTTATCAATTTATTTTGTTGTTTTTGTATTCTTTATTTATCTTATTAGTCATTCCCAATTGATAGCTAGTTAATTATATATTAGTTTGGAGTTTGAGTATATTTTGTATTTTATTTTTGGCGACCTTAATTTAAGTTAATATTATTTTTTATTAAAGTGTATTATTACAAATGTGATTGGACAATGCATAACAATTTTTGTACTTTGTTTTGTTCCACTTGTCATTGCCTCTCTTCAACCAATCGCCTCCCCACTGCTTCAATTGCATAACAATTTTTGTTCCCCATTGCTTCACCTGCACAACAATCTCTTCATTATATCGAAGCTTCTTCTCCCACTAATATTTTTTATTCATTCAAGGCATGTGAACAAACATCCAAGCATATCTTAGATTATTTATCCAACGTCGAAATAAAGTCTTGTGGGAAAGTGAACTGACATTCAAGTAGATTGTTTATCCAATGCCAAAAGGGAAGTGCCAAAGTAAAGTTCTGTGGGGCCTCTACCCCAATGGAATATAAACTAGAAATTAGAAATAATTTTCTTAGTGTTTCTTGACAAGTGCAGAAATATTATTGGTATAGAAATGAAGTGTGTTGGAATAAAAGTAAAACATATGTTATTTGAATTTTCAGGGTTGTTTTTGCCAAGTATAAGTTCTTACAATGGAAGGGAGGTGTTGCTTCTTCTTCTTCTCGGTTTGTCTCTTTCTAGATTCTTTAGATTTAGCTTCAGCATCAATCCTTAGCAACTGAATAATCATCTCAATCAACATAATTAGTAGTCTCAAATTAATAAGAAGAAATTGCATCAGAAAGGGCCAAGGCTAGTGGATAAGCTACTAGTGCTTTATTATTACATACCAACTAAAAGTTTATGCCATCGACTTCTGAATATGATTGCCCAAATTATAATATAATTGCATGCATTCATTTCTTTATGTCACTCCCCACCATGTGCAAATATAAACTTAGGATTGCACTGAGATTAAGTATAGAAAAAAAATGCATATCGTGGACATGCAATTAATAGAGTGTGCATAGAAAGGGAAGATATGCAACCATTAGTTGTGTTATCACTCCAATAATTTCCTAGGGTTGTTATGCGTTTTTGGTTTAAAGAAATATTAGAGGTAATGATAGACCTAATTTTAAGCTTAGGATCTAGCCTTCCTAATGCTCAGAGAGGGCTCTCTCTATATGATTTAACCTTATTGTTTTTAGTTTATTTTAGGCTAGTTATGTGAGATTGGTTGGTTTTGATTTTGGATTTGGTTTGGTGGTGGAATCACTAATTCAGATGGATAGATGCAGGTCTGAATTCCATTAGGCTATGGAGTCCATGTATGAAGCAATGAAATCTTGGATGATCCTACTACCCTCTGTAAAATATGGTCCATTTTGGGAAGAGGATAGTTATCTTTCAGGGACACTTTGTTTAAGTTTCGGAAATCAACACAAAGTCTGATTTCCCATGTTTTCTTCATAGTGGGAACTAAGTTTGAGAGAGAATCAGAATATTTGATTGGTGTTCGTATGAATGATTCTAGTGTCATACAACTTAAGGTCTTCATAACTCCAGGCAAAGACATCTTGAAATTCCTTAAACAGAGCTATATATTTCAGCTTTTCTTCTGAAGGTAATGCTTTGGATAATTTGATGAGCTTAGGCTTTTATTCTATTCCTATGTTATGTTCTTCTATGTTTGATCTTAATGGTTCCATTTTAGGTTTTCTTGCAACATCATTTGAATCTAAAAGATCTTCTAAAGGGGATAATCCCTTAAGTAAAAAGTTATTCTTAAGGTTTAAAATCTCATAATCATCATTTGTTATTTCTTCTATTTCTAATTTATCTATTTCTATTTGAGTGAATTTAGTGGGTTCAGTTAAATCTAAATTATTTACATCTATCTCACTATCTATAGTTTCATCTACTATACAATCTTTATCTATGTTACAGTTTTGGAATTCTCCCTCAGCATTCATAAAATTGTATATTTGAGTATCTTGTGAAAAAATTTACCAATATTTTAAGTTGTCTGGAACAATAGGTCTGTGTCTTACCTCTGTCATATATTGGTGATTTGGCTAGAAAGGCAGTCTACAGGTGCTAGCAAAAGTTGCTAAACTATGTGCCTGTATTTTTCGTTTCCTAGGAATCATAGAAAAGTTAGTTTCAAGCAATTCTTTTACCATATCTAGAACAGCTTCCCTGTATTGGCTAACTCTAACATTATTCACATAATAATCTCCATTAATTTGTTTTATGATCAATTCTGAGTCTCCCATGAAAGAAACTCTATTGGCTCCTAGTTTTCTAACAGTTTTCAGTCCTAAGATTAAAGCTTCATACTCGGCCATGTTATTTGTACATTTAAAGTTTAATCTAAAGGCATGACCTTTTGAATGATTATTTTCCATGTTATAGATCCAGCATCCTGCTCCTAATCTATTAACTGAGCCATCAAAATCTAAATGCCACATTGGTTCATGAAATATATTATCACTATCAACTTCTTTATGTTTTTGCTTTAATTTTGTGTTTTTATCTGTGCCAGTTTATGAATTACACAAAATGAAGGAATCCATATCAGAGTGTATAAAATAAATAGGATATTTTTGTGGTTGTGCTATACTACTGACCATGTACTTCATTAAGGTTTCTCTATAGAGCTTTTTGGACTGACCAAAAACTGAAATAGTGGCATAAGACATGTCCAGTTGTAGAGATCCCTGCAGTTTTTCTCCCCATGAGTGAGATAATAGCATTCCATACTTAGGAGGGATATCTACAACTACAATATCCATTAGAATTCTCTTGGCTGGGTATTGAACTAAAGCGACACACAAATATTTGATTAAAGCAAGGCATTTAGCTTTGTTGGAATCAAAAGAGAATAAATATTTATATCGTCTAGTGATGTCAAGATTTAAGGTTTCCACGATGGCTTTTGGCATTTAAATTGTGGGATGCTCCAAAATCTAGCATAACATTGTGTAAAAGATTATCATGAATATTCAAGCTAATGTAGAAAGGAGGAACACCACCTTCTTGATTTTTACCATTCACATGAGGACCAGATATTAATTCATTTTGGTCATCGTTTAGGTTTACAGTGTCTTCTCCTTCATTTATGTTCAATGTTTCAGTGATTTGATCTTTGTATAAATCATGTTTTACCAACTCTGTTAAAGGAATTAGTATCTTCAGTTTTGCAATTTCAGTTTGGATATTGAATTGAACTTGTGTTTTTCCTAACTGAGTGATCTCTTCTTTACTAACTGCAGTTTGAGTGATTTTCTCTTGTTTATCTACAGTTGGTTTTTCAGTTTGTGTCTCCATTCTTTTGTTGTTTTCAATCTTCTTTTCTGGAATAGTTTGAGTAGCAGTGGTGGTTTTGGAAGATTTTGAAGTTTCAGTAGCTATTTTAGCAACAACTTTTTTAGGATCAACTGATTTTTAATCAGCAACAGATGTTGTTTCAACAAAACTGTTGTTTTTGCAGCAGAATATTTTTGACGATCAGCTGATGTTTTAACATCCGTATCAATAATATCTACAATTTTAGGGCTGGGTGCAATTTTTGGACTAGAATTTTTTAATTAGAACTTGAATTTTTATGATTTGACCTAGATTTTTGTTGAGTTTCTCTAGGGATAATTTGTAGTACTTTGGTTGTAGGAGCTTCTAATGTTTTCTTGGTTTGTGTTTGGGCAGTTTTATTAGTAGGTGCTTCTACATTTTTCTTACTCCTAAGGTTATATTTCTTTTGAACTTCATTTATTGTGGTATCATAGCCTTGCTTATAATCAAATGATTCCACAGATACTAATTATAACTGTTGTAGAATGAATAATTCATGTTCTTCTTGTGTAAGAAAAATAGTATTATCATCATTTATTCCCATTAAATAGATCTAGGTATCTTCATATTCTTCATTTTGGTGAGAACTTTCAGCATAGTTCTCTTGGAAAGGTGGCCTTATTTGTTGATCAGGTGTTGATTCTCTAGATTTACCAGTGTTGGGGTTCTTTCTAAAGTTTGGATTTCTTATTTGTGGACCTTGTTGTTGATTATCCCATTGTGGTTTTCTCTCCATGATTTCTAACTTGTCCATCATCCTTTCCATGGTTTTTGTCAAACTATCTATTTTACTATCTCATGTGGATGATTCCTCTTTTTATAGTGACTCTTCGTTCATTTCTCACTCTGGCTCTCTTGGCTAACAAGTTTGCTTCTACACTAACTGCATTTCTTTTCACTACTTCTAATGTTTCTGGGTTTCTTTCTCTCAATTTGTATGACATGTACGTGTTAAAACCATCAGGAAATTTGTTTAATATTTGCTGGAATAACAATATAGATGTTGTTGAACCTAGTACAATAGTCTTGAACTGACTCATTAGGGGCTCTTCTAATATTTTCATATTCAGAAAGTATTTGTAAAGAATTCTTCTTTTTCTCCCATCTATTTATAAATAATCTATGAAAAGCTTCTAGATCAACAATATGATTGGCAGGTAAAGCTTTAAACCACTTTTTTACTTCTCTAGCTAAATTTTGGGCAAACAATTTCATTTGAACATCAGCTTCATCTATTTCATGCAATTCAAAATAATCTGTCATTTTGTTAACATGCTGTTGTGCAGTGGATTGGCCAGTTCCATCAAATTGAAAAATTTTGCTTTGATAATCTTGGGGCATGGCATGTAATTGAGCTGGTAGGATTAGAGGTACATATCTGGCTGCCATGGCTAACATTGTAGCTTGGCTAGAAGGTAAATTTGTGGTGCTTGGTGATGAGGTTGAAGTACTTGCAGATGTACTTGGGATACTAGATGAGGTACTTGGAAATGTGTTGAAGTACTCGAAAATTTAGCAACAATGCTAGAAGGTGAACTTGAAGTATTTGGAGATGGAAATAAAACTCTAAGTTGAAGAGGAAGCTTAGGAATGAATGATTCAGT
The DNA here is from genome assembly GCA_034641835.2 of Pinus albicaulis. Taxonomy (NCBI): domain Eukaryota; kingdom Viridiplantae; phylum Streptophyta; class Pinopsida; order Pinales; family Pinaceae; genus Pinus; species Pinus albicaulis. The sequence goes on from CM076571.1 coordinate 565,651,811, forward strand.
GAAATATAGTTCAATGGAAATAGTAGATGTGGTGGTACTAAATAATGATGAATTTACAAATTCTAAATGACTGGTAGATGGCTTAGGGGTATAAGCAGACAAAGCAGTTAACTCAACAGAATCTTGAAGGAAGGCTTCATCAATTTCCTTAATCAAACTGGCAGTCAAAGCATCAAGTTTATCATATGGTTCTAGTATTTTTTGTTTTGAATCAAGTGAAATAGTTTCCCTTTTAGTTTCAATAAATGAAATGAAATCAGGATCTATAACACTGTCATATATTGAGCTTTCTGATTTAGTTCTAAACAAATATTGTTCAAAAGATAAATCAAATTCTAAATCTTGTAAACTTGACAGTTTTTTGGGAAGAGAAGTAGCTTTGATTAAATTACTTGTACTTTCTAAACTTTCTACTTTCTTATTCTTTTTCCTTAAAATTATGTCTAGGTCATCTATAACTACAATAGGCTTTGGATCGGGATGAGCCCTAGTGTAGTATATTATTTTGGAAGCCAAAATTTTAATTTTTAATGAAAATTTTTTCTAACAACCCTAAAACAACCTTAAGCTGAAAAGATGATAAAAAATATTTTCTTTAATATTTATTTTAAACTGAGGACTGATATTCCCCAGTATGGTCACCAGAATGTTATCACTCCAATAATTTCCTAGAGTTGTTATGATTTTTTGGTTTAAAGAAATATTAGAGGTAACCACAGACCTACTTTTAAGCTTAGGATCTAGCCTTCCTAATGCTCAAAGAGGGCTCTCTCTATATGATTTAACTTTGTTGTTTTTAGTTGATTTTAGGCTAGTTATGTGAGATTGGTTGGTTTTGATTTTTGATTTGGTTTGGTGGTGGAATCACTAATTCAGATCGATAGATGTAGCTCTGAATTCCATTGGGCTATGGGGTCCATGTATCAAGCAACAAATCGGAATCAAGTTCTAAAGGAAATGCTCACAGGGCAAGGTAGTTTAGTAATTCATATCTTTAGGCTGGATGATGAAATGGTTTCAATTGAGATGAGAGAGAAGTTAAGGATTTTTAGATCCAGATAATGAGGGAAAAGACAAAGATCAATAGAAACTAGGGAGAAATTAAGAATTCCCTAATCTGGATGTCAACAGAAAAAAATAAAAATATATAATAGTTAAAGACAGAGTGCACTTAAACAATTTCTACAATATTATTCCTGTTATAATATTTAGCTTTAGAAAACATGCAAGTATGTGAAAATAACTTCAGAAAATAACAATAGAACAAGTGAAAGTACTTCATTGAAGTGGCTCAACACATGAATCCTGTAATATGATGCTTTATTGCTCAATCCAGTCTGCTGACTTGAAAATGTACAATCAACCCTCAGGTTTCATATCAGTACAACTATAGAAGTGTTTTAGCAATTCACAATCCACCCTCAATACTTCGAAATGTGAAGTATTTATACAAATATTCTTACAAAATATAATAAGACAATCTTAGGAATTATTCAAGGAAAAATGAATATCTTCATGTAAGAAGATAGAGATAGTTATCTAACTAATGCAAGTTTTTCCTGCTTTTATTAAATTTGTTGTTTGTTGTCTTTGACCTTTTACTGATTTGTCTCTCACTGTTTGCTCAACAAAGGTTGTCTTTTAGGCAGTTGAGTGTCCTTTACGTTGGCAGTTTTCACTATGACATTAGGGGAATTTTGGAGGTAAAAAATGGGCCTCCTAAGGAAAATGTACAATCAAAATTCACTTTATGATAACCAATCACATTTTTAGGGGATGACATCACCCCCCATGGTTGAGGTGGCATTGTTTGAGTTAAATGTACTTACTTGTCACATTCTCAATGGTGGATAAAAATTCATGGTTAACCATGGTAGTATTCTAAGTACTTTTAAAGTCACAAAGTAAAGTTCATAATAAATGTCATTTCACACTTTCTGAATAAAATATTATTATTATCATTTCATATTTTTTGAAAGAAACAATGCATATCCCTATAAAATCTTCATGTCTTTACACACTTTTCATATATCATATTAATTTTTATATTATATATTATTTCTTTTTATGTTATAAATCAAATCAATTTAATATGTAATATAAATTAATACATAAAATAATATATTACATTTATTTTATTATATTACTTGATTTTTATATAGTATATTAATTACATGTTATTATATAATTTAATTTTATAATTTAAATAATATAAATTTTAATTAATGGTATATCGTACAACTAAGAATTTATGAATATATATTTATAATTTATTTTAAGTTATTTAAGTATAAAATACAAATGCATTAGTTGTTCAATGATAATGATTTTTTTCTTTAAATCTCATTTTTATTTATTGTCACATCAATACAATTTTTTATATTAATTTTATTTTGGTATAACTTTTCAATTGAATTTAACCATGGTTACATGGATTTTGGTGCAAAAGGTGAATTGTAAATTCATAAATATTATTTTATTGGTTTAGTTATTATTTTATTATTTCCTTAGGAGGCCCATTATAGACCTCAACATTTCCCTAATGTTTATCATTTTTGTTTTGACTTTAACCATCTGACTTTCACCTGATACTTTTTAAGCTCTGATACTCTTTGATTGTCTTTGTTTTTATTTTAAACTGACTTATTTGTTTTACCTTAAACTGATTGTTGTCTTTTACTTTTATCCTTTCATAGTGAATCAATCAACTTCTCCCAATCTTCTGTCTCTGGTAATTTGATTTTTATCATCCTTCTGAATATTTCATCATCCTCTATATTCTTTGAAAATGTAGGCTTGTTGATAAATAAATGTTTTACCTCATGTTGTAGGTAAAACAGATTCTCAAAACTTTTGTAGAGTACTTTCCCTGTTGGAATTCCTTGTGAGGAAGGAATGTTAGCTTGTTCCTTGGCCACTTCTCTCATTTTCTTATTATAATATTCTTGTTTCATCAACATGTCATTAATAACTAAAGGATTTGGTAGGCATTTCTGCCTCAAAACATCAAACTTCATCATGAACCTGGTTATGGAAAACTCCATGTTTTGGCATTTTTCTTCAAGTTGAAACATTAAATTTATCTTAGAAATCACCTTCCTAACTTCTAGGATTATTTATGTCATGTCACTAATTCCAATTTCCTCTAATTCTTGCTTATTCTTGGAATTAAGAAACTTTATGATTTCATTAGCCTCTTCTGGCTTCTTACCAAGTTCTTCCTTGGTTTTTTGGATGGCTTCACCTGTTGCTTTGATAAGATACTTTTGTTCATAAATTACTTGAATGGATGGTCAAATATCACTGACAGATTCAATGATATTAGCCCATAGCTGCTGCTTGGCTTGTGCCATTGGTTCTTTCAATGTTAAAACTTTTTCTAACTTCTGCAATTTCTCTGTCAATCTATTTGTCTTCTATATTTCATTCTTGTGCATGATTTGAGCAAGTTTATTCTCATCCTCCAGAATTTTTAGTTGTTCTTTAAGTCTATTTATTTCATTAGTTTAGATGGACATTTCCTGCATTGCTTTCACTAGTTTACCTGCTTCATCATTTGGCTATGCTGCTGATGTAGATGACTCTGTTGCTGAAATAGTTGTTGATGTAATAGGAAGTGTTATAGCTAATGGAATTGATGGGGCCAATGACTCTGCCAAAGTGGAAGGAACTGTTGTAGTGACTATAGGAATAACAGTGATAGGGACTGCTTCTGAGCTGGCCTTTTTCTCCTGCACTAACTTATCCATTTCTTTCAACTGGGCAGTTAACTGAAGAATGAGGTTCATCATCTCATCTTTTTGGCTTGCATCCTGTAACACTTCCTTTGCCTATGGATGTTCAGTAGGAGGAAATTTGAGTTTCTTCTTTAATGCAACAATTTTTGCATTCTTCTTCTTTATGAGTTCTTCTGCAACTTTGACATTATTAGGATCATATCCTACATCAATAACCAAATATACTAGAGATTTAATTCTGTTATATTTAGCCTTTGAGGATGCCTTTTCTAGCTTTAGTTGATCTCTGATGTTCCCTAGAGTATTCTGCAACTTTTGTACACTCATGGCTTTGTTTGTCATGGTAGAATATAGCATTTCACCAACTTTCTTGTGAAATTCTATCTGGTCTATCGGATGAAGATATTTTTCTTGAACTTCATAGGATGTCTTTTTATAATATTCTTCTAACTTAGGATGCTTCATTGTTGGCTACAAGAAGGTCATCTGCATCTTCCTGGTCTTGTAATCAAGTGCAGAAAGTAACCTGCTCTGATCACTTGGTGACTGCTTCCAGTATTGGATATATGTATCTACCTTTAATGCCTCATTTCCAAGCTTGATTTCCTTGTATTTCTGCATGATATCCTGCTCTTTTCTTGCTGGTTTACTGGAGGATAACACTTCAACGCTATGCTGATTTTGAATAATCTGAGTTTTAGATATTTTAGGTTGATGAGTTTCTTCATAAACTACTGGAGGAGCATTATCTTTTACTATTGTATCTGTTTCTATGACCTAAAGATTTTCCACTTCCTCATTTATAGGATTTAATTTGGGCTTCTTCCTATATATCATTTTGAATTTTGTTTCAACGGTAGTTTCAGCAATAAAGGGTCCTTCTTCTTTGACTCTTTTAGAGTTCCTATCCCGTGGGGCTAGAGTCTGCAAGATGTGACTAGTATCACCTTTCTTATCTGCCTCTTTCAAAGTGTTCTCCAACCATTCAGACTGATTGGAATACTTCTCTATGTCTGGCTTGGATTCATGTACATAAGGAGTTAATTTACATTTGACTCTCAACTTGCTTATAACCCCTAAAGGATCATAATACCATTGGAAACTTTGACTGAAATTAAATTCCTGCAGATAATTTTCTGCTTGTTGACTTGCATCTCTACTGTTGCAAATAAAAGGACCAACCTAATTCTTTATCTTAAACTGTGTCTTATTTTTGGCTGCCAAGAAATTTATACGATCAGAATTAAGGATCGTCTGATATATTAAAGTGCAAATAACCTCATTGGAAAGGTATTTAGGCAGCTTATATGGAAAAAGATTAGATCCATATACCATAATCTCTGTGTGGTTTTGATAGAGGTACCAATCTCCTGTCCTACTGTTTCTAATAAATGCAGGACCTTTTTTATATTGTCACTGATTATTGGTTGACTTTTGTTGTTCAACATGTTGACATTAATAGGATGGATGATTGAGTCAATAATGTCTGTGTATGTGAACTGTGTTGAATCCTTCTTGAGTAAGGAATTCCAAAATATTACTGACTATGGATTACCTTCAACGTCTAGTTTCTGAAGGTTGATAGTAAATATTTCAGACTGAAAATATAGAAACATGTGGAACACAACAGATGAATACTTGAAAACACCTTCTTCAAGCATTTTAACAAGTTGTTCATGAATTGTGTCAACAAGGTATTGGGAAAAATTGAATATGGTAGCAAGAGGCTGAGTAGGGGTGAAAATAGACAGGAAACCCAAGATTGAAGCATCAACATGCTCATTAGTAAAATAACCCAGAATACATGACAACATTGAGATGATATGCTTGGTTCTTTAAGAAAATATAGTTGTTGGATAAGGAGGATTGGTCTTGGGAGTCTCTACCGATGAGGGAATGAATGTCTGGAATATCTGGAACCTCTTGGGGAAGTCTAGCTTTAGATATAACTATGTTAGGATCTCAATGGATAGTGGGGTTTCATTTGGCCTAGGTTGAATTTGCAGCATCTGGTTTATTGATTTAGCTGTAATGGTGAATAAGATTTATTTTCTAGGGGTTATAATGGCTCTTTGATTAGGGAAATAACAAGTTTGGAAAATTCTAATCAACTCTAGACATTGGAAGGTCTGTGGGACAATGTACTTAGGCAAATTGGACTCCCAAAGGAAAACTTCATCAGCTTGGTCAATTGATTTGTCATAACTCCAGCAGTGGAGTTCAAGAAGGTTAAGCTCAGTGATAGGGTCACTAATTTTAAAGTCTCTATCTGCTAAGGGAGTGTTTTCTACATCCACAATTGCAGGTTGCAGGGGATTAACTGATACAATTCTTTGAGAAGCCATATTTTTGTTAATTTTAATCAATTGATTAATCTTTGTTTCAATAAATAGACTCTGGCTTGTTTAAAATGTTGTGAAAGATTATTATAGTTTGCAGAAGGGTTTGGAATAAAACAGTGGCTTTTCCTCTAGTCTAGAATGCTTCAATTGATCAAATATTTAGTCTCTATGATCAAGAATAGTCTTAGGCCCTATGAAATACTGTGAAAAGTTTATTATAGTCAGTAGAAACGGTTTTTTTTTAAAGGAAATACTGGCTTTTTCTATGGTTTTCTAAGCCCTTAAAGTGGTTCAAATGATTGAAATACTTTCTTTTAGCTTAAAAAATGGCCTTGGCTCTTCAGGAATACCTAGATAATGAATCTCTGGTATGCAAAAGGCTTTTCAGGGATAGCAGAGCCTTTCTAAAGCTTCTGGGGTCTTTATACTGCTTCAAATCGGTTTTGCAGTGTCTTTGGCAGCAACAGTCTCTAATTTTGGTGCAAAAGGGCTTAAAAATAAGTTGGTACCGGTTCTTTAGCTCAGGAATAGGTCAAAAATGCTTTGTATGCAGAAACTGTAACATAAATAATGGTGAAATAATGAAAAGGGTGGCTTTATGCATTTTTTAACCAACAGTGGTTAAACATTAATATGCGGGGTCAATTCAAATGGGAGCGGTGGTTTTGATTACAGGTAGAAATATCGTTTGGTAGTTTTTGCATCAGCAAATGGTGGTAGACAGTATTATTTCTAAGGATGCGATGCAATGAAATACTACCACGTAGCAGGGGATCAGGGTGTGAAAACTGCTCATTTCTCAAGGTCTCGGAGTGGTTAAAAGTCGGGCTTTCTAGCGTGTGAAATGAGTTATTGGCCATTGGATTCGATCAATCAAGATCTGATGGTTGGGCAAATGCCATTGAATTGTCGGGGATTAGATAGGCATGGGGCCCAAGTTTTAAGTCAATGCAAGATTTATATGCATGGATTATTATATATGAAGTGGTAGGGAATTTATAATAGGCGGGGTTTTTAACTAGTGGGCCCAGAAATACATATAGGGGGGATAAAACTATATATTAAATTAATCCTAAGGGGTTTGGGAGATATATTTAAGTGGGGAATTAATATAATATGGATTAAAGGTATATGGGATTTAATATATTAAAATTAAACATGAGATTAGTACGGGGGGGTTAAATCAATATGTGCAGGATTATATACTAAGTTTTTTATGTAAAAACTTATATCGAGGAGTGTTGTTTTGTAGTGGGACCCGATACATGATTTTAAATAAATACTTAGGATAAATGTATTTTTGGGGTTATTGTTAGAAAAAAGGGAAATTAACAAAGGGACTTTTACCTTTTCAAATGTAATATGATTTTTTTAACTAAGGAAAAGGGGTTTTTTGATGGGAAAATGAGTGAAGTAAGGGGAAAGGGTTAAAATGAAGGGGAAAGGGTATTTTAACAAGGGAAAATGAATTTAGAGAGAAATTAGAAAATATCAAATGATCAATTTTTTGCTATCCATGCCTTGTGAAAACAGTTTCTGCCTACATATCATCTACCCTAACATTTTTATTCATTTCTTTGGGTGCATTTGAGCTTGCAAACCATTTTTATTTTTCTTTTAACATCAAACTATCTAATTCTAACCTTATTACTTCCAATGGCTCAGATTAAACTGTTGAACTCATTATTATTCTCTACCAAACTATTGATCTGCCAAGGTTAAAAAGTTTGGCTAGATCTTTATTCTCTATCTATCAACATGAAATTTAAAATATGAAAGATCAAGATTAAGCAGTTTGACCTTCATGGATTGTGGCATTTTTGACAAGCTGCAGACAATATTATTTTGAAAAGTAAAGTAAAAAGTAGTGGCATTTGAATTTGCATCACTTTCATGATCATTTTATCTCTTTTTTGTTGGGGTTCATATTTTATTTTATTTTAGTCCTTTGATTTTTCTTTCAGGACTTTTACCTTCTTTACATTTTTTAATATGGGAAAACAATTTGCAGAAAAAAAATTATGTACATATTACAAGACTAATCATAGTCAATTCAAAATTATGAATCATATTATTATAGGACCCTAACAAGTTGTAAAGTAGTTGTTAAGCATATTGGAGGTTAACTACCTTAAAACCTTCCTTGCAACCTTGAAAATAACAAGAAGAAATAATAAAATGTTCAGGAATTTTATCTCATTCACATCCTTGAATAGGAAGGAAAAAGAAGGGGAAGAGGGCACATGTGATACTAGGACTTTCTCCAATATTCTCATTATCATGCACAACAGATTCAAAATTTGTGTTAACCACAAAAAGAATATCTGGAGATTCTAATAAATATTAGCAAGAACATCAATCATTAATACGGAAAAGGTTATCTAAATTTCAAATACCTCTACTATGTCAGTAACAATATTAGATCTTGCATAAGATTTTGGGTGCAACTTCTTGAAAAAAGACTCCACCCTTTCTTTGTGCATTATGCCAACTAGTACAGGAGGAATATCTTGAACAAGGATTACAAATTGTTCTTGTTACTCTAAGTTTAAGATTTTAAGAATTGGCACTGCCTTAGTTTCCAAGAAAAACAAGTTGTAATCTAAAATAATGGAGCTCAATGTGAAGTTGCACCAACCATGAGAATTTTTCTTGCGAAAGAAAAAATGCCACGAATCCCACTATATTAACATTACTTCATCATGTAGGTTCTCTATAGAGAATGGTTGGTGATGCAAACCCATTTGGAAGCCCAAATTCCATGACTTGCATATATATGGATAGATACCTTCATAGAGCCTAATAATCACCCTGAAGATGTACCAGCAACCTGAAGTCATAACCCCAATCTACCAGTAAATGAAATCCTTAACTTGGATCTACCAGTCTTCCCAAAGACTAGTCTAGCCTAAATTCTAGTAGAGAACCCATTACATTGCCATATTCCATAGCTTGAATACTAACTTAACCTAACTTATGGTAGATAACCCATTGCATTTCCATATCATTTAGCTTCCCTTTATGCAGTTTTAGTCCCATATAAACTTATAGTTCCTAAATCAATCAAACCAAAAAAATTAAATACATAGAACATTGATTGTAGCAATGGTACATTCTCACCCATTAAACACCTCCAAATCCAAACCACTTACATTAACAACATAAAAAAGATTCACTTTCTCCACTGTTGAATTCTTTTTATGTTGTATCACTAGTTCTCTTGTGTTTAAGGAGTGATTTAGCATATGCCCATATTAATCTATGCTCATCCATAGGAAATGCTTGGGATTAGTGTTGTAAAATACAAGAATAATGGTTTTTCCTAACTTTACCATCAAAACGAGTTCATTTAAGCACCATTTCATTCCACATAGTGGGGGATAACATTGAAATATGGGTAGAACACACCATCCTTATACCAGAATCCATACTCAAGTTCCTTTCTTTTTGACATTATACTGGTCGATGCTTCTCAAATTAGTAGTTATCTGCTGAAAGCACCTCTAAATTAACCTAGGTTGGCTTTCTCCTGCGATGCCCCACTCCTCTACTAAGTATGATCCATAGGGTAAATATTTAGCTCGTTTTTCAAAATTTTCTTTCATGTCTTATAGATCCAGATCGGTTAGCCGTGACTAGTACCAATTAAACCTGCAAACCAAACCATTATCCGAAAAATATTTTTCACTATAGAAAATGTCCTCATCCACAAGAACAATGGGAGAAAAAATTTCTTGTACCACTGGAAGACGAGAACCAAATTTCAACATAGAGTTGTACGAAACCAAAGAAGAGCTAGCTTGACTAGTAGCCATAAATGCAAAAGAAACAAATTTTTTTCCAAATCACAAGGATTCACCATTGAATGATCTGCAAAAGGAATCTACAGAAAATCCATGTAAACAAAGAAAATATTGAATAGCTAGGGTGAAACCCTAGCCATCACAAGGGTTTCCATAGCTCCTTTGATCTCTTAATAATTTCCTGGTCCTTTTCATTTAATGACATGATTATTCTTTTCAACATCCTTCTTCTTCAAAACAATTTCCTTCAGCTCGTTTGTTAATATTTTGTCTCTCTTTTATCCTTCCTCAACTGGACATATTTGGAAGGAAACTCTTCTATTGCTTTGTCAAAATCCTCCTTTTTTTCCTTCTGCCATTTTTTTTCTCTTTCTGTGCCTGTTTATTTCTACCAAAGCTGCATCAAGTTCCTTTTTATTTTTAATAGCTTCAACTTTATGTATTTGATTTTTTTCCTTGTTTTGTTAAGATCACTTAAAGCACTGGTCAATTCTCTCTCCACATCCTCTTCTGCTCGTTCTTCATTATAGCTAATATCTTTACCTTGAGTGCCATCGTCATCTTCATCTTGATATGCATGCTTCTTTAAGTAGAGACTTTGAAGCTTCTCTCAAAGTTGTTTGGCTGATGAGCATTGACCTACATTTGACTTCATAAAATATAGCAGAGAAATAAGAATGACATTGTTTGTTTTTCTATTATACCTTATTGATTCATCTATAGATGTGTTTCCAAAAATAACATAATCCCATACCTCATAACCATGAGCTTTAAAATAGACTTTCATTCTGAATTCCCATATTTCATATTATTTTTCATCGAACTCAATAATTGTAACAAATTTTGATGTTATTGTAATATCAAATACTTTCTTTGATTTTTTAAATGCATGTTTCCTTGAATTTCCGATTTCTTATCTCTTGAGACCTACCTTCCAACTATTAGGCTACAACTGAAGAAACCTGCTCTGATACCAATTGTTGCAAATATTAAGAGGGTGGGTGAATCAATATTTCACTTAATTTTAATTTCTTTCAGAGAATTAGATATCATTACCACAAATAAAATAAGATAATCCACAACATTAACCAAAATAAAATTAATTAATCCCAAGATAGAACAAATTTAGATTATTGATGTAATGTTTTGCACTGGCATAAAAAAGAGTGAAATTATTTGATGGTAGCAAGTGAATTTTATGCCCTTTGGAGAGACTCAAACTCTCTACTTATAGAAGAAGGAGGGGCTAACATGCCCATAAGCCCTAAGACGAACACCAAAATAAACCAATAATTATACTTTTAAAAGGGGTCAATCTGAATCTCTAAGAAATTGTTTTAAGGAGTCAACTTGATTCACTATTTTAGGTTGGTTTCATAATGATTGAAGTCACAATTGGAGGGTTGACTTTGAAAACTCAAAGCCAATAAATTATCAAATATTCTTTTGAATATTAATTCCAACTTTAATCAATGATCAAGCCTAAATAAGACTAATCATCAAGCTGCCATTAACATCTCATTTGGGGGACCTTGACCACATTATGGGGCTCCTAACTTGATAGGGAATGTCTCCTTAATTGTGAGGAGTTATGTGACATGGTACTTACCATTGGAATCGACATGATAGGGAAAATAAAATTATGATGGCTATGAGAGAAAAAACATTGATCTTCCGAAATATTTTCCTCATCAAAATCAAGGTTTTGTTTGGATGCTACTTGGGTTGACATCAATGACAACAAAATTCCAACATAATCAAATTGTTCCTTTGATTATGTGAGAGGTAACTCCTCAAAGCGAATTGTATTTTTGCATTGAGATTGATCATAGATATATGGAGGGAGAGACTCTTGGGTTTCATATCCCAGTGTCTCTTCATCTTCTAATTCTCCTTATTTTCTTATGTATAATATTTACATGGATCTACCTAATCCCAAATATCAGGTGTCAACACCAACCTTATATTGTTAAATTAAGTTTAAATAATAATTAGCATATATTTAATGAAAGGTTTAGTTAGTCGTGATTCTTCCACATTGGCATTACAATCACAATTATCATTACGAGAACAAGGGTAGAATAAGGGATGATATTGAGTTGCTCAAAATAACATTGCAAGTGAAGGGAAGAACATTGACACTTTTTGAGATTGATATGGAAATAAGTTACTTGGGTGAATATAATGATGGAAACTAAAAATATGATGATGTTGCATTGTTCTCATTAGAGAAGTCAAGGGTTAATTGTAGACTTAAATTTGAAGTGGAATGGTGAGATTGCAACAAGAGCAATATAGATGTTCTTGATATGGTAGAAAGTTGTTTTTAGAGTTTGTTCCAAGGGATGTTGATGATAGTTATTGTGGGAATAGTGGAAGTGAAACGATCATGAACAAATAAAGTATTTTTTGTGAGTTGTGTTGAATAAAAGTAGACTTGACCATGTAGACATTTGAGCTACACCTTGCATTTATAGAAACATATGAAGTTATGTATCTTGTCAAGAGTTGCTACTTAAGTGAAGTATTACGAGACTATATTTGCATTGTTTTCAAGGCTTGTACTTGGTGTCTCCATGAGATGGAGTATGTGAATTATACTTTAAAAGTTGAAAAGGCATGCATACCCCTTTGCCATGTGTTCGTGATGATTTAAAAAACTTATTCAATGTAGTGCAAAAACTTTTGTTATAGAATTGTTAAACAATTGGAGGAGTCGGCTATGTTTTGATTGGACGCTCTATGAGTGGGCCATGTTGATTTTCAACTTTGGAAGACGCGTAAAAATGATTGTTTTAAATTTATGGGGGATTTCATCAAGAAGTTGAATGAACCATGTACATGAAAGATATTCTATTAAATTGATGGTTGAAACAATTAGACACTTGTGGATTCTAGTGGATGGTTGTTTCTTTATATGGACATTGATAATTTAGTGATGAAGACATGATTAGGTATGAGGTGGAAATGTCACATTGAACCAAATATACATTTTTTTTATTATAATATTCTTGAATTCATAATGGAGAATTTGTTGGAAAGGCATAGATGATGATGAACTCACCTAACAAAGATAAAGGCAAGCACTCGTTAAGGGAGAATGTTAGAATTATTAACTCATATTTGTCATATGTGTGATTGTTACTATTATTGGCTATTGGTTATCTTTACATAGGTTTGTTTCTATATTTGAGGATGATGTGAGATCTAGTTGGAAATGACTAGTTGATTTTTTGTTTGGTGTGAAGTTGAGTTGTTCTCTCCACTAATTGTTAATTTGCAAAGATGGTGTATTTATGGTAAGCCCAAGTTTGATATATTTATATGTACTATTATGTGGATTTAATAGAGTGCTTATGAGCTTTCTAGGGGTATGAAATAATTTCTACTTTCCCATTTCTTTATAATAGCCATAGCTCTATTTTAAATCTTAACCTATCGTGATTTTTAAAAAATCCATCATTTATAAAAATAATTAATAATTCCAAAATTAAGATGAAACTATATTGATATCAAAATTCGCTAAGATTTAATATGATATTTATAATTTCATTGTTTAAATTTATATTTAACATAATATTAAAATTTGTTTGGTTTTTTAATTTTATTTCATCAATTTTATCTTTTATTTGTAAAAATAAAACATTTCAAAATTAACATATAAAATAATAATAAAACAAATTAAAAATAAAATACACAACATTAAAATTTATTTAAAATTTTATTTTTTATTATAAAAATAGTATTTATTTGCCTTTATAAACATTATTTATACATTTTTAGTAAAAATGGATTAACGAGCTCCATCAGTTTCATCTTTTTATTAATAAAATTAAAACAATTGAATTTAATATAGAAAATAATAATAAAACAAATTAAAAATAAGATGCAGAACATTAAAATTTATTTTAGATTTTATTATGAAAGTATTATTTATTTATTTTTTATAAATATTATTTATTGTTAATAAGAATGGATTGACCAGATGAGGAGCTTAAGGAGAATAATCCGCGGCTAGGCAATTCCAGAAATGTTGAGTATTTTAAGCTTCGTCAGTCGTCACTTGGATTGCGGCAGCGATGTAATTTGGTTCGAATAGACGTCGAGAGTTCTCAAATTCACCAGGCTCTTCACAGATTCGGGCAGACACTGCAGCAAGAAATTAATATTGGAAGAAAATATGTAAAAATTTACACACATGTTCGCTAGAATTAAAGTGACATGCTTGCCTATATTAAAGTTAGTTTAACGTAATCTTGAGAGAGAGAAATAGATTTAGTTTATAGAAAAATGTTTTAATAGTTTTTGAAAGACTTATTTTTAAAAATATATATTAGTCCTTGAAATATTTATTTTTAAAAATAAATAAATAAAATCTTTCAAAAGCTTTGGAAAGATTTACTTATAATTGTGAACAAATACTAAGGTTGTATGGTAAATATGAAATTTGGAACACTATCATTATGAGTGTAATTATAATTTATGGAATTACAAAGGGTGTGTTTTAGTGTTTATTACGATACCTTACACTTGTAGTTATTTATGTAAATTTCATTATCTATTAGTAGAAAGATAGCTATTATGGGATTGATGTTCGTTAGTTGTGGAAAGATGACTATTATGGGATTGACGTCAATTGCAATGGTATAACTCTTTTTGGGTGATACCTTTTGTAAGTGTCATAGTGAATACAAGTCTCGATATATTGCTAACCTCTCATTTTCACTTATTTGGGTGGAATTCTCCTTTGTTGTAGTATAGAATTTTACCATATCACATTTCTCTTTATTGTTGGGATTCAAGTTTGTTATAAGGCTCTCTATGTCCATGTTTTTTATGTTGTTTCTACATAACTCTGGGTCGGGTCCATCTTTTTAATTGGTCGTTGTACTTCCCTCGGCGACTTCAAAGATTTTGGATTTGGTGGGAATTTCTTTCAATTGCCCAGTGTAGGTATGTGATGTGTGGTACCAAGGTACTTTCTCGGTGTGGTTTTGAATGGGATTTTGCCTCCTTTTTCTCATTGTCCCCTCATAAGTCGCAATCCCTGTTACATTCAGGTATCCATGTATTTTGGGTCTCTGGTTAGCTGAAATGTTTTGAGGTATTGGTTATTAGGGGTTATAAATTCCTCTATTATCACAGTCACTCAAACTTACTTAAAGTGATTCGTGAGTGAACGTTTTGTGTCATTCTTCTGAGAATGTTATTCCTTCTAATTATTACTTTTAACCTACTAGTTTCATTTCTATAGGTGTCTCCTTATCCTATGGTTAATCATTTGGTCCCCTAGTTAGTTCGAGTGTTTTTTTTTATCACTTGGCGTCTAGTCCCTCAATTATTTCAAGTTTTTCTTTTCTACCTTATTGGCAGGAATCCTGTGGCAGTGCCACCTCGACATAGGCTTCCCAGCTGCAGAGGAGGTGCTTCGGAGGCATCCACTTCAAAACATTGTCGACTATTTGGTTGTAAATCAATGGAAAATATTTTCGATGCGGCTCCCTTGGAGGTTCGAAAGGATATTCTGAATTTGGAAATAAGCGAGTTTGGGGATCGCAAAAACCATTCCGACTCAAAAATTGGTGGCAATACTCTCAAATGTGTTCCCAACCCAAGGAAATTCCAGAAGAGAAGACTGCCTTTTCTCCACTCTATATCACTCCACCGTTAGATGGATACATTTCTTAGCTTGATCATTTGAGACAAATAGATAAATAACTACAAGCTCTTTTCCGAACAAGAGGATATTAAGAGAATACTCAGAGACATAAGTTATGACATGAATGGTATAGTGGTGAGATTAAATCAAGTGGAACGCTTTGGTGTTTCTGACGTAGGGACAAAATCAAACAACCGTCAGGATGAGGACGCAGTGATCGATGCTCCACCTTTGAACACTACAAATTAAAACTCTCCTTCTCACTCTCCAATTATCATTTTGGACTAATAATTCCACTATGCCTACTCTCTAAGTACACTATGTTCACTATCTACTTCTAGTTGTTGGTAGCTACTTACTGCTCTCTTTTTTCACGATACTTTTGTTTTATTAAGTGGTGTCAATGACTCTATGATGTTTTTTTCTTATGAAAATCATAGTTAGTTTGTTTTCAGATGTAATTAATCCAAGGTTTTTACATATGTATTCCTTGGTATAAGTGTTGTCTCAATAATTTTATGGTCAGTTTTTTTTTTGGACATTTTGGGAGCTACTCAAAATCTTCATGAAGGTTTATCTATGTAATCTCTTTTGTTATCCGTAGAAATCAGCATACCAAATTTACCAAAAAAAAATACAATGTATAGGCATTGAAAAAAAATAGGCATCACAAATCCCCATACATTTATGAAGCGGATCCCAAATTAGTTCCTTATGTTATCTTGTTAAGTGAAATAGGGGCTGCTCCTATTGAAGCAATTGCTATGGTGCGAGTCATAAGGTATTTAAGAAAAACTGAGAAAATGGATGAGGGAAGATGGCCTAAAGTTGTAAATTTGATGACATATTTTGCAAAAGAAAGAAGACTTAGATGCAAAAAAATAAAAAATGGTTTAGTAAATGGAGTATTTTCTTGAACACATGTCCCATAAACAGTAAAGAGATAAAAAAAAAATGTTATGAATAATTTCCACAAGCGTACTTGGGATAAGGAGCTAGGGAGAAAGAAAAAGTACTATATTGAAGTGTTTAATGCCACTCATAATCATCAACAAAAAACATACATAGAGGCCAATATTTCTTGGAGAGCCAAAATTCTTATTGCTTAGTTAAGGACTAATTATCATCAACTCCATTGTGAAACATGGCATTGGAAAAGACCAAAATAAGTGTGGGAGGAAATATCTTGGGATAATCTATTCAATGAGGGGTTTGTCGAGAATATGGGAGTGTTTATTGTGAAGCTTTGTAGGAAAAGGGTCAAATACATCAACTAGATGAAAAAGCAATCTGTCCAATAGGCTATGTTTAGCCTCGTGGATGTTAAAATATTTTCTTTCTTCTTTCTTTCTTTCTTTCTTACAATCTCTTACGTTAGAGGAACACGTTCGAGTAAGAGATCCATAGTACACGGAGTCTCCCCTCTTCAATATTGTAGCAATGGGTTCCCCACTGGCAAAGATTCCGGGTGGTAGCAATGACTCCTCTATGAATAGAGGGTGGTAGCTTGGACTCCACTCCGATGTCAAATAATTCTTATTTTAGATTCGATAACGTTCAACATATGAACAGAGACAATCAAGAGATAAGCAAATATGAGTAGTGATGACATTTGATGACAAGATACTTGATATTGGATATGATTTGATGATAGGATTATTACGATGATCACATGATGCATTTGGAATTTCTTCCTAGCTGAGAGGAAGTGTTAATTTGGCAGCTCAGTGAAAATTTCCAACCATGGTACAAGAATCCTCTTTTCGAGAGGACTAATTTTGATTATTGAAGTGCTTAATTTAGGCAAGGGAAAGTGTATTTTTGAATTAAAGCCCACATGTGAACATTTGATCAGGTTGGTCCTATATAAAATTGGACACTCTTTGAAGTCTATAAATACAAGTGATATCAACCTCATTTGGACATGATCATGAAGCATTATTCTATTCTCTTATTTGGTTTTGGCTCACATAGGTTTGAGGTAGCTCAGGGAGAATGACTGGCACATGTCTGAAATTGCATGGTTCGAAGCTCACACATGTCTCTAGGTTTATGGGTCACAACCACAAGCTTGTCACAACCAAATTTAGGCTATAACCATAGGCATGTAGACCTATGCATGTAGTGTAAGGGTTTCAGATACACACATGAAACTCTCTTTGTGTTGTTGAGATCTAGGGTTTGAATTTTCAGTTGACCAAAGATTTCACCAGTTGATTGTAGAGTTCGACAGTTGACCGCAAATAATGGAAGTTGATCACAGGCTTCTGAATCGTGATTTTTTATTATTACCATTGTTGGGTTCATCTCATGGATATTATTTAGTTGATTTTACTGGATGGGTTTATGATTGAATATATGGATCATTTACTCTATTTTAATGAATCAATGAATGAAAATATAATAATAAAAGGAATTTGAAATGGTTTTTGTAACCACCCCTCCCACCTTTACCCAAATCCACAAACTTGCTAGGGTAAACATGAGATGAGAGTTACTATGTGAGACTCGATTTCCAAGATGCACTTATGGAAAATGGGGTCCACATGTCCAAAACTGGTTGCAAACACCCAGGGACACATGATCACAATGTTCTCAACCTAATTTGAACCAACACTTTCATTTCAGTTTCGTTTCCTTAAATTTAATACAAATTTCTATTTTTCGTAGTTTTTTGGGTTCTAATCTTTTGAGGACATTTTGAGGGCCTAAACAACATTTTCAATGAATCCATAGAGATTGGAAAATTGTTATAACATTTGCTGGTATATTTTCGGCGTCCTTGTGGAGATATTCTAAATGAGGTATTATGCTAGTCAAACGAAGATCGTATGCCTAAGTTATGATGCTAGGAAGTTGGAGGTCTGAATTACTCATATATTCAAACACTTTATGTACACAATACCTATAGGTTATAAATACATAGATGTTCATCAATTCAATAAACTCACCATAGAATTATAATTAACACAATGACAAGCTAAACTTTCAATCTCAAATTAAAACTTGACCTAGACTTCCTAGAACACACTAGGCATTTCGTCAAACACATGGCAAACATGTAATCTACACATCATGAATGCAGATTTAAACATAGGGGTATGATACTTATCTGAGAATCCTCAAGAAGTTATAACGCCCTCTAATAATAGCTGCAATAACATCTATTATCTCATGCATTCATTAAGCATTCATCAGCAAATCAAACACATCAAGAGCCTTAGTTTTATCTATAGTTTGTTTTGCAAAAGTCATGAATAAAGTAATTTTGATTTTTTTTAATGAGTGGCCATATTTACAAAGTATTTACCTTATTTGTTAGTTTTTCCATCTTTTCAGATAGATTATATGAAAAGGATAGTTGAGATCATAAACCACTCAATTCTTTAACTCGAACTATTGTAGTAAACATCATACCTTGTCTCTCTTGCTCTCCAATATTATTAAGTTGAACTACTATAACACAAAAATCAATTCATATTGTCAATAATTTTTGTGTGCTTACACTAAAATCAGTTCACTTTGTTAGTCCAATCATTTTAAGTTAATTTACCATCATATATTGAGTTAAATCAAATTAGAAATCATCGTCTACACTGAAATCAATGCATCTAATGCACGTAATCAAATAATATTAGAAAACTTCTACACTGAAATCAATGAATCTAATGGAATCAATCATATAAGATTAGAAATCAGCATCTACACTAAAATTAGTGCATATTGTTCAAGAAATCAAATAAGATTATAAATCATCATCTCCATTGAAATCAATGAATCTAGTGCAAGCAATCAAATATGATTAGAAATCAACATCTACACTAAGATAAATGCATCTAATGCAAGCAATCAAATATGATTATAAATCACCATCTACACTGAAATAAATGCATTTAGTGCAAACAATAAAATAGGGTTAGAAATCAACATCTACACTGAAATCAATGCATCTAGTGCAAGAAACCAAATAGAATTTGAAATTACCATCTAAACTGAAATCAATGCATATAGTGCAAGAAATCAAATGGAAATAGAAATCAACATCTACACTGAAATCAATGTATTTAGTTAAAGAAATCAAATAGAATTAGAAAACATATGCAATGAAATCAATGCATCTAGTGCAAGCAATCAAATAGGATTAGAAATCAACATCTACACTAAAAATCAATGCCTCAATTCATTTAGTGCAAGAAATATCCTCCCCTCTCTCCCCCCTCCATCTATATTTGTATCTGCCTCCATCTCTCCTACTTTGTCTCTCTATCTCACCCCAAACATACACACTCTCTCTCCATCTCTTCGTTTTCACTCCCTCTCCCCCCCCCCCTCTCTCTCTCTCTCACTCTCTCTCTCTCACTCCACTTTTCTCTATGTATGTCTTTCTTCTTCCCTACCTCTCTCCCCTTCCAAATCCATCTCATTTTCCTCCCTCTACCCACCTCTCTCTCAAGTCATCTCTCTCCCTTTCTCTCTCCCCTTCACTCTCTCTCTCTGTATCCCCCCCTCCAACCCTATCACTATCTACCTCCCTCTCTCCTTCTCTCTCTCCCCCTCCATCTTCATTTCTCAATATCTCTCTCTTACCCTTCTCTCCCTCCCTCTCTCCTTCTCTCTCTCCCCCTCCATCTTCATTTCTCAATATCTCTCTCTTACCCTTCTCTCCCTCTCTCTCTCTCTTCATTCCTCCTCTCCCCTCTCCTTTAGTTTATCTCCTTCAATGCAAGTGATTAAATAGGATTAGAAATCACCATCTACACTGAAATCAATGTATATAGTGCAAGAATTATTCTTCCCTCTCTCCCCCCTCTAGGGAAAATTTTAGGGGCTAATATTCGTAGGTGGGCTAATTTTCCATGGCTTTTCTAAAAAAATGATTTGCTAATTTCCATTTTTTTCTAAAACTGATTCGCCCAAATTTTATATTATAAAATTATTTTACCTTAAAAATCGCAAAATTTTCTATAGAGACTGTATAAAATTATTATAAATTTTAATACTTTTACAAAAATATTGTCAAACATTTTATATATTGCATATGATGGACTACAAGATACACCAAGGTTTCTAAACTTCAAGATAAATTTCCATCCTTCGAATTTTCCTTGCCCCCCTCTATCTATATCTATATCTCCCTCCATATCTCCTTCTTTGTCTCTCTATCTAACCCCCACCCTCCCCCCCTCAAACACACATGCTTTCTCTCTCCATATCTATCTATCTCTCCCTCTCTCTATCTCTTTCTTCTTCCCTCTCTTCACCTATCATATATATATATATATATATATATATATATATATATATATATATATATATATATATATATATATATATATATATATATATATAGATATATATATATATATATATATATATATCTTTGTCTCTCTATATCACCCCCAAAACATACACACTATTTATCCATATTTATTTATCTCTCCCTCCCTACTCCTCTCTGTTGACACCTAATCCTAAGGGATTGGGTGAGATTGTATATTATTGTAATTTAGTAAAGAAGGATGGCCAAGAGATTTTGGGAAGTGAGTCCTAATAGTCTCACCTCCATGAATAAGTACACACACAATATTCATCTAATGTATCTTCAGTTTTGCAGAGTTACCTCCTGGCCTGACATGGTATCAGAGCCAGTCCATTTTTTGGCATTCCTGCCCTTGGTGTAACTCCCTCCTGTCTATGTTTTTCATTTTTGCAGATTGTCACTGTGCATTCAGATTTTTACTCTCCTACTGCATTCAAAATTTTTGCTACATTATGGATTCTCCTCGCAGACCTGCCTCTCTGTCTCTGCTCCTTCTGGAATAATTCTGCATTCTGTTTTTTAGCAAATTCTTCTATCAATTTTAGCACACAATTGTGAAAAATCTGCTCCAAAATTGTCTTGACAATCACTCCCCTCGCGCTGCCTCTGGCTCCTCACAATCACTCATTCCCTCGCCTCACATTTCCTCTTCCCCATCCATTCCCTCACAACTGCACGTAGCTCTCCCCACACACCCACAACCCCTCACATGTACCCTCTCAAAGCTCCTCACCCCTCTCTCACACCGCTCCCCCGTCCCACTCTCCCCACCCCCTCTCGGCGCTCCCCACACACCCGCTCACCCCCATTCCCCTTCCCCCATCACTCCTCTCCCTGCTTACCCCCATTTCTCCTCACTCCTGCACTCATGTTCCCCCGTTCCTCTCTCACTCCTGTCACTCTGTTCCTCCTCACCCATCGTTCCCCCTCACTCCTGCACACCCCTTCCCCCTCACATCTACCTGCTCAACTCACCTCCCTTAGCCCTCCCCTCGGCCCTTAGCTGTCCCCTCCCATCCCCTCCCCTCGGCCTTTAATGCCCCCTCCCCGTGTAGTTTTTTTTAACAAAAAATACCCCCCCCCCCTCCTTGCATAATTTTTTTACAGAAAATACCCACCCCCCTCCCTACGTAATTTGTTTACAGAAAATACCACCCCCCCAGAAAAAGCCTCCCCTAATAAATACCCCCCTCCCCCCCAAAAAACGCCTCCCCTAGTAAATACCTCCCCCAAATAAACCCTACCTCAGATAATACCTCTGTTTTTTTCCCCAAATTTTTTTACAAAAAAAATATATATTTTTTTTTGCAGAATTTAAACCAAAATTGAGTTTTTTTGTACTGTGACAACAAAGTGATTTTCTTTTTCTTCAAAAGAATTCATTCTCTCATATCCATTGTGGGATTTGTTCTCTCTGGTAAGGAGAATGATCCTGAATGGTCTCGGAAAATCAAGCACACTATCATTTTTAATGAATTGTGGAGAGGAATTTGCGAAGGAGAAGGAGACCATCCACCAGCAAAGCCCACTTCAGACAAGGAGATTGCCATTTGGAAAAACAAGAACTGCAAGGCATATGCCTTGATTACAATGTTCGTAAATGAAGAGGTGAGTCGCCATATTACACCGTTTTCAAATGCCTATGAAGCCTTGAGAAAACTAAAATAACTCTATGAATCACATTCAGAACTTGAAATTGTTCAATTAATGATTAAGTTGTTCAACCTTGAATTGAAAAATGATGACCCTCTTGCTTTAGCTTTAGAAGTAAGATCTATCATGCATGGCATTAAGAACACTGGTGTAGGATTTGGCATACCTCTCATAGCATATGTTAAGGCATTGTATCCCACTTACTCACATTACCTTGAGTCATTGCAAGCAAGTGAAAACTTCATGAAAATCACCTTTGATTCCCTTGAGAAAAAGCTTGTAGAAAGAGAGAAGGCTCTACAACACCTCTGTCTTCTGAAGAGGCTGTATGTTTTTCACATAGAGAAAAGAGTCATGCTCAAGATTATTCGAGAGGAAGAGGTGGCCAAAGAGGAAGATGAAGAGGAAGAATAAATTTCAGAGGAAGGGTGGGGGGGGGGCAGACAAAATCAAAGTGAAAAATCTAATCTTCATTGCATACGTTGCAATAAAATCTGGCATGATGCATCTATATGTAAGTTTCCTTGGGATAAAATTAAGCAGCAAAGAAATCAAGAAAAAGGTAAAACTCATGACATAGACAAAGGTAAAGCACTTGATTCTGCTCACTATGTTGTAGCACATTGTAATAATGGAGTAACTAAAGACTTGTTTTATGTTTCATTTAATTCTAGGAGAAATGATTGGTTGCTAGATTCAAGAGCAACATGTCACATGACGTTTGGAAAATATTTTTTTGAAGAATTCACTGACAAAGCTGATGGAGTGGTATAGCAGTATACTTTGCAGATAAATCCAAACTCAAGCCATGAGGGCTTGGCACAGTCAGGCTTAAGTTGTCTGGTCTTCCTTATCATCTTCTACATGAGGTTCTATACCTCCCTAAGATGAGGAGAAACTTGTTTTCCTTGGTCCACATTTGCTAGCAAGGACACTCCATTCACATTTTTTATGCCTAGGTTGAGGTTAGAAAAGCATCAGATTGCTCACTTGTCATGGAGGTGTTGAAGCCCCGAAAATCGGGTCTACAACAAGGGGGATACCCACCCGGTCCAGACCTTGGTTGGCAGCTCCTTTTCCATTTGGTATAGTGGGTCCGATTGGGGATAATGGGACCAGTTTCCAAATATGTGTGTGTGTGTTGAGAATTGATATTTCCTTTCTAAAATTTCCTAAGTAAGATGCTTTTATTCTAACTTTAATTTAATAACATGCAATTGTATTCTAATAAATAGAAATATCTAATTCTATACTAACCCGGGATGCAATATTTCTGTTATGCGATCTAAAATGATTTCAAATAACAATTGATAATAAATATCATTCAACTGTTATAAGAAAAGAATTCAATAGAGATAAACCACTTCGTATAAAAAGTTAGACGAAACAATTGTGAAAAACATATCGCATAATAAGTTGCTCATATATTAAGCGTAAATAAATAGTTATCACCGTACAAAAGTCCCAAATGATAACTCAAGCATTCAATAATCAATATATAAACAACTGAACATGAATATCACTTTAACAAAAAGGTAGAAATAGTTCAGAGATAAAAGTAACATTTATAACTAGTTCTACTCATGAGCTTCAAGCAATAATGAATTATCTCTTCTTAATCCAACATCCACTAAGAGTACAAAAGTGCAACATCAGTAGTAGATGTTAAAAGTAGATATCAATAAATCTTGTTCCATTCATTCATCAAAACCTCCTCGGAGGGTGCAAAAGTGCATGTTCTAAGGACAAGTTTTTGACAAATTTCAGGACCCTTCTCTAAATGCATGAGAAGGGTTTAAATACTACTAACTAAATCTAAAAATAATTTATTACAAAAATGTAGGATATGGTTTAACTGACCATCATTATTTTAGGCGAAAATAAAGCAAAATTAATACTAAATCTAAAATCAACTAACTATTTGTGAATCTGTTCTTTGAAATTGCAAGAGTTCAGCATTTGTTTGAGAAGAGTAGGCTGGCCGACTTCAGACTTTAACTGTCCCATGAAAACGGAATCGGCAAGAGCTGGCGCCATCTTCTTGGAAGAATTGATGATACATTTGAGAGTCATGCACTGGCTGTGTGCTTTTACCAAACACGCCCAGTAAGAATCCCAATTTAACTTAGTTAATCTTTTAATTGATTCTGCCTTTTCTTGAGCCTTCTGTCTCCAACCTATCTGCAATTGCTGTGCTTTCGATAGATACCCTGGAGTGGTTTCTGAGATCAGATTTTCCTTGTGCAAATTTTCATTTATGAAATCAATAACATTGTTTGCTGCTGTGGCTGCTTCTTCTGCCGCTTGCTCTGGTTTCCTGATTTGTGCATCCCAATTATTAAAGAGTATTTCTTTGTGATTGTTGTCGATTATTGGTGCACCTGCTCTTTTCCCCTCCTCTATTTCTTGCCAAGCCAAATATTCGGTAACTCTATTATCAATTAAATCATAATCATGTCGTAAGTCTACGACATGATTAGTGATTTTATCACTTGCTTCACAATAAGAGTTCCACTATGATATTCTTTGGCACAATATTTCCTATTGCTGCAGTAGTTGATCATTTAAGGAAATGGATTCTGTGATGAATTCTGTAAGCTTGGAATCATCCTTGTGCATCTCTTGCATAACCTATAACTATTTCTCTTTTTTCAGCCAAACTATTCTGGTACTCTATCTGCATTTGTTGGAAGTCCTGCTGTAATTTTTCATGTTGTTTCTGTGCTTCATTGTTGGCGTTGGCTTGTTGCAGCTGTTGTTGCAAAAGATGCACTTGATCTTCTTTCTGATTCAGTAATTTCCATACCTCAGATGCTTTATCAATGGTTGCAGAGGTATATGCTCCTGTGATCTGAGATAATTTGGTGAGATTTTTAGTGGGATCAACGATAGGATCTTTCCATAGGATGTCTAATTGCTCTGCATCATGAGAGAGCATGTTTTCCAATTTCCTTTTCTTTCTTTGTCTTCTTACCACTGCCTTGTGTTGTGGACTATAAAATACATCAAGAGGAGTAATTTCCTCTATTTTGAGCATAAGTTTAGAGGATGGGGTAATGGGAATTTGTTCCATTTCAGAGACATTGCTAGTTATTTCTGTGACTATATTTTTTGTTGCCTGTATATTACTCACAGGGGTCTGTGTGTTTTTTCCTTCAATATTGATTAAATAATTGAATGTCTCTCACTCTTTATCTAGCTTAGTTCTGACTGATGATTGTTGTACGATGAGATGGGGAAGATTTAGCTGTGGAGAGTTCAAAATCTGTTGCTGTGGGAGTTCCTTTGACTGGGCAGTATCCCTTACTGACCCTTCACTTTTATCATGGTCATTTTCAGACCTCTTAGAGTGTTCTGATGTTTCTCTCCCAGACTTAGATTTAGATCTGTCTGTGCCTGAACTTCCATTGAGACTAATACTGGGAGTTGGTTCCCTTATGGGTTCCAGGCGTAATTTATCCAAAGGGATACTAGATAACCTCCTTTCCCTGTACATCTTGAAATATTGAAATTATGCTGGAGGAAATCGTATTTGGGCCGAATGTAGAACCTCTTTAAGTATGCCTTTCTCTTGGAACATGTCATCAAAAAGATCATCTTCTTTAGAACACACCCTTATTTTGACTGTAGAGGTGAAATTTTTAGCAATATCATAAGGGTCGAACGGTCTTCTTGGAAATTTGAACAAACGTTAACATGTTATGTTGTTTACTTCTTTGAATGCATGGCCTACATAAAATAGTGAAAAGACCCCACAGACCACAGGAAATTGTGGCCAAATAGCCTTCTTTTTATCTTTCAAATCTTTAGTCAAACCTCCTTCTCCGCAGGTTTGATAAGCAATTTCTCGTGCCATGAGTTTATCAGGAACATACAAAGGTAAGACATGAGGGGAAGCAAGACTTTCAAATACCTTGACATATGTAAACAGTTCTTCTCAAAACCATCTCGCGACAGGAAGTATATCTACCTCTGCTTCAGGAGAAAACCTTAGAGCATCTTTATCATATAACATTTTGTACAGGGGCAACATGATTTCATAACATATCTTGTAAAAATAGGGAATAAACTTGGAATCCCACAATTCTTTGTGATAAATATGAATGGGTAAGGGGTCTTGAGTTGTCCATTTCCAACCCATTAAAGGAAAATTGGAAATATAATAGATTGAATCCATCACATATGTAGATAAGTAAAAAGGGGGATAAATTATTTGAGAAACAGTTCTTTTAGACCGGTAATTCAAAATGGCTGTGGCTAAGTTATCGGATAATATCTTAGCTCAATCCACAATAGTAGCATTAACAGCAGGATTCAATAATGGTAGCCCTTCAGATGAAAATTTATTAATGTTTGGCTTCCTAAAAAGCCTACAGAGCATAGCAGCAAAGCAAAGCAATACGGGGAGGTGAGAGAACCAGTACTATACATACCATGTTTATCTTTTTTTAGTGGTTCGTCCCTCCTTGACCAATCCTTGGTACATACTGCCGGGTCTTCATTTTCTTTAGCAAAATTCTCCATGAACTATTTGTTATAAGTTGCCTGTGGCTCTGGTAAATGATATATGAGTCTCAAATCTTGTGGAGTGAATGAGCCAATGAGTTCTTGACCCTGAGTCTTAAACTCTCTGTTTGTGATATCAGTGTTGTCCAGTACCCATTTAACCATGTCCGTGTATGGAAGAATTTTAGGCCTCGCCGCTATCCGGTGCAAGAATGAGCAAGCTAACTCTGTAATAGACGCCTCAGAAGACCCATGTGAGCCTGCAATAGTTGTAACCTCCATTACTATGGGGTTCTCTTCCTCAAGTAGATTTTACATGCCTTCCCAAGTAGTAATACCAGCATCTTTGTTACAAGCGGTGTCTGTATACAAGGGCATCATTTCTTTGTCTTTAGAACTCGGAGCCTTGTCTTTCTTTCCCATAATATCCAGAGTACTGCTTTGTATAGTTCTCTGTTCTTCATTCCTGAAGTTTACAAGTGAGATGAGAATAATGATAAAAAAGGTGATGGGAAAGCTTTTAAATGCTGAAGACAAATAAAATATACCACCTTATGTGAAATGGCTCTTCAATCATAAAAAAACCATATTTCATTAATGATTGACAACCAATTCATTTATTAACATTAAAGCGCATAACCAGGCCTCGGTTTATGGAAAATATTTCTTGTACAATGAGCCTTAAAGATCTGCGATAAGGCGATATACGATTTTCTTTGCAATATCAAAGATCGCAGTATTGCAGATTGCAATCTCATGAAATTGCAATATCGCAATACCGCAATATCGCAAAATCACAATATCGCAAAATCGCTGGAGCGTAGCATATGACAAATATCCGTTAATGTGTTTTTCTGTGAAACGTGATTTGCAATCTGTGCCATCGCATATCGGTGGTTTGAGGTTTTTAGCGTAAGTGATATTTGAGGCATGCGATGCGATAAATATTTTTTAGTGCATAGTATCACATCGTGATCTTGAAATCTTTAGAATTCTGCTTGTAAGGAGATATTCATTACCATTTTGTGATGCAATATTCCTTTAAGGAATGATTTTATTCTATCTTATCATAAAACTTAAGCTTTTTATATTTTTCAAGGGGTATTCTCCTAAGTCTATGATACTAAGTTCTATTGAAAAAAAGGAAAAAAAAGCACTAATCGATTTTTGAATTTTTTGACTAAGGGCCCCCACTTATTTAGTAGTAGTGATAATACTAAAAAAGAAGGGGGGTTGTTGCTGGCCACAACAATTGGCGATTCACTTGGAAGAACCAGTTATCTCTAGTTTTCTTTTGAATTTTCTAAACTTCCAAAACAGAAAATTTTTCAGAAAATCAAACTTTATTATAAAAAGACAAAGTACATCATGCTTTTATCTATCAATGATATTTCGTTTCTTCTATATTTAACTTTGATTGTTTACTTCCTCAAGCTAGTCCTTGTATCTACATCAGTCATTACTTGGTTTATAAAGATAAAAACAAAGGCTTCTCTGTAAATCAGTTTTAAATATGCTCATTTGTCGTAGGTAGTGCCTCTGCTGCCAGCAAGCATTTATAGCCTCGACAAGGTTACCTGTTACCTAGCAATGATCCTGTATCCTACTTAGAGAAATATACAATTGTCAAAGAGAAATCCATATTCAAAATTATTGCTTTCATTTTCTTTTTACCCTTAAAGAACAATGTCTTGGTTTGGTAGCTAATTTATGACAGTGCCATTCACTTGATTTATAACTTTGTTGAACAAGCTAGCTCGTGATGAGACCCCTTGTCTTTTGATTGCAACAATCTTGAGTCATTGCCCTATTGTGGTATTCAGTATTGGCAAAGTCAACAAACTATAATATCTATGATCATGATAAGTCGGCTCGTGATGAGACCTCTTACTCTTTAAGTTAAAGTGTATCATTGGATTATTCCCTGAACATTGTAATTTCCTAAGTGGGGAGGAAGTCATTGTTTCCTTAAGATAGCTCTGGACGATAATGGTAGAGTTTTTGGAAAGAAATTTTCTACAGAGAATCTTCGTTTTGTTATTGATACCTTTCATTGGACTGATATAAAAAAATTTCCCACTAAAGGTCATTTTTTATCAAAATTTATAAGGTTGAAACTAGAATCATTTCAAAGTTTAAAGCCTTTAATTGTATCTTTTAATAATAATGATCAATTTTCTAAAAGAATTCTATTTATATAATTGAAAAAACAAAATCTAAAAGAGAATTTGTATCTTTTTCGTGAATTGGAAATGTAACCATTTACAACTGGTTTTATTATGAACATAAAGAAAACTAATATACAAAATAGAAGAATGATCTCCTATGGAAAATATTTTTTGAGGATCTATCTGTTAACAAGTAAAGACTCTCTTTTTCCTGTTGAATCCTGTAACATAAAAGTAGATGGACCTATGATTTCTGCGATTTGGAAAGGACCAAGCCACATTCATTGAAATTTCATATGTTTTCCTTTTTCCTCATGAGCCTTGTCCCATTTTAAAACTAGATCTCCCATCTGGAAGTTCTTTCTGGATATTATGTTTGAATCAAAAGAAGCTTTTACTAATGCT
Source organism: Pinus albicaulis (assembly GCA_034641835.2). NCBI lineage: Eukaryota > Viridiplantae > Streptophyta > Pinopsida > Pinales > Pinaceae > Pinus > Pinus albicaulis. The sequence goes on from CM076571.1 coordinate 565,681,404, forward strand.
TAGTGATGAGCATGAGTTATTTTGGCCTGTTCTTGTTGTTCTTCTAGCTTAATTATTTCTAGCTGCCTTAGTTGTAAGGAAGAAGTTGGTGCTTCATCAATATATTGAACTAAGGCTAAAGAGGGAATTGCTAGATGAGTTGGAAGAACCACTTTTTTCCCATAAACTAAATTAAAGGGAGAAGTGCCAATGGAGGCTTTCTGCGTTATTCGATCTACCCATAAAGCATATATTAAAGACTTATGCCAATTTTTGTGATTTTGATCAATGGTTCGCTTAATGATTTTGATTAAGTTTTTATTTGTAGATTCAGCTAATCCATTCCCCTGTGGGTAATAATTGGTAGAGTATTTAAGTTTGAAACCCCTTTTGAGTGCAAATTCAGTCATAGAATTACCAGAAAAATATGATGCATTATCAAACATTAAAGCAGAAAGTAAACCAAACCTAGTGATTATGAACTGATCTATGAACTCAATGATATGCTCGACATTAGCCGTCTTGAGAGGAACTGCCTCTACCCATTTAGTAAAATAATCAGTTGCTGTAAGGATATACCTATTCTGTTTAGAAGAGTGAGGAATGATCTCACCTATTATGTCCAATCCCCATTGATCAAAAGGCTACTCAATGTTGACTGGATGCAGCGGCAATGATGGTTTATTTTGTCTCCCAGCAGCGGTTTGACAAACTTGACATTTACTTATGTAGCTATGTGAGTCTTTGAATATTGTGGGCCAGTAATAGCTTGCGCGGAGGATTTTATGTGTAGTAGCATCTCCAACATAATGTCCGCCTGTTGGCCCATCGTGGAGTTCCTGCAAGACCTTTTCAGCTTCAGATTTCTCAAGACATCTAAGGAGAACAGAATCATAATTCATTCTAAAAAGAACATCATTCACGAGCTGATATTATTTAGCCTTCAACCTTAGAGCTCTTTTCTTGGTGTAATTGAGATTTGGAGGAGCATATCCATTCTTTAAATAAAATATGATATCAGTATATAATGATTCAACATCGTTTAGGCTTACCTCATACATTTGTATCTCTGCAGATGGTATTTCCGAAATAAGCGATGCTCCAACTAGCATTTTGCAAAAGCCTTGACCTCTTACAATACTCGCTGGTTTGATTTCTACGTCATATTCTTGTAAGGCAGTAACCCAATTGGCTCTTTTCTCACCCACATATTTCTGTACTAAGAGATTTCTTACCGCTAGGAACGGTACTATGATTTTTGTATGGGTTTTAAGTAGAAAGGGTCTGAAATATTTAATTGCTTTGAAAACAACATAAGCTTGTTTCTCTACATCTGAATAATTCAACTCAACCCCCTGTAAATTTGAACTGAAGAAAGCAATTGGGGCTTCTGTCTTGTCTTGATTTTCTTGAGTATCATAGCATATGATCTATCAGAGGCAAATGTATATAAAATAAAAGGATTGGAAAAATTTGGGGTTGCTAAAGATGGAGCGTTAACAATTGCTTGTTTGATCAGATTGAATGCCTCATATTCATTTTGGCCCCATTCAAAGTTTGAGTTCTTTTTAATCATTGCTTGTAAAGGACATACAATTCTTGAAAAATCTGGCACAAATCTCTTTACAAAATTAATCTGGCCAAGGAAAGATTGCATAGCTTTCTTATTGTGAGGTAGGGGTATTTCGGAAATCTCCTTGATTCTGTCAGGATCAATATGAATTCCAGATTTTGACACTATGAATCCAAGAAGTTTTCCTTCACTAAATGCAAAAAATGATTTTTTTGGGTTAAGTGAAATTCCATACCTTTGACAATGTTGGAAGATCTGTTTTAAATCTCTAAGATGATTGCTTCGGTTCTTGGAATATATAGTTATATCATCTAACTAAATTACCACTGATTTGTTAACTAATACCTTGAATGCGATGTCCATGGCTCTCTGAAATGTGACACCAGCGTTGATCAGACCAAATGGCATCTTTTGATATACGTAAGTGCCCCATTTGGTTCTGAATGTGGTTTTCAATTGATCATCGGGATGGACCAACACTTGGTTGTAACCAGAGAAACCATCCAAGAAGGACATTAATTCTGATCCTACGACTACCTGCAATATTTTTTCCATAGGAGGCAAAGGAAAATTATCTTTTTGGCAGGCTTTGTTAATATTTCGAAAGTCAATGCAAATTCTAATGTCTCCGTTCTTCTTTCTAACGGGAACCATATTGGAAACCCATTTATAATGTCGAACGGGAAAAATGATTTTGGATTTCAATAACTTATTGAGTTCGGATTTGATCTGGTTTTCTAGATTGGGATGGATATTTCTCAGCTTTTGTTGGACAGGTTTTTCATCGTTTATCATTGGGATAGTATGTTGGATGATAGAAGTGTCATAAATTTTGAATTCATCGTAGTTCCAAGAAAAGGCACTTTTTTATTGTTTCAAAAGATGAACATACGCTAATTTTTCTTCAGGAGCTAGGCCAAGGCCTAGGTTGATATTCTGTGGTTTGGTATCAGTTCCTAGATTTACTAATTCATAGTTCAAAGTTGAACTTTTCAGTTTTGAATTGGTAGATCTTTTGAATCAATCTTTCAAATCATAAAGGTCTTCTAACTTGACTACTGAATTTGGCATAGCATTATTAGTGCTATCTTGTTGCAATTGTTTGTCATGTTGGTCCTGTTAGAGTCGGTCCTTACAACCCTCCGTCAGAGATCATTTCTCTTTTTGCATATCATTTTTAGGTGTCTCGCTCATTCCACTTCGTTGCATTTCTCTAGGAGCATGCCATTGACTGACGAGAGGGTCTGGTCGTCTTGTGTTTCCTCATGCTTGTACCTGCAGGGCTAATTAAAATTCCTCAAAAATCACTGAAGTTCAGGTCACGTCATTCATGGTCATAAATGGTTATTTTCGTCAAAAAGAGTCTTTAGTCCTAGAGTCTAGGGTTTTTCAGTCTTTTGGTACATGTAATAAAAGCCCGCAGGCGTTGAGGTTGGTTTCAAAAGGTTCCTATTTCATGTTTTTATTCTCAAAAACATTTGAAGACATTTCTAGTCCAAAACTCTGTTTTGGAACTAGAAACTGTCAAATTTATTTTTTGTAACAATTATGTATTTGTTCCACCATAAGAAATTCAAAGCAAGCCTCTAGTCTTTGCCAAAGCCAAAACGCCAAAATTCCTGCAAGAATCAAGACATTTCATCAGTCCAAGACTCAGAATAAACAGTGGAAAGCCAAAGACAGAAATACATTAAATGATAAAGTGCCAAGATCGTCAAACATTGCAAAGTGGGTTATGGAGAAAATTTAAAGCCAATATGATTCTTTTGTGATATTTTCCAACCTATATAAAGCATTGAAACAAATCATTTTCACAAATTTCCCAAAGCAAAACCGAGTTGGAGTGTTGGAGTCAAGTTTGGAGAGCGAAAACTTGTTTCAGAGCAGTGGAGTTGGAGCTGGAAGTGCGCGTGGCACACACAAGAGGCGCGCGACGCACAAGAGGCGCGCAACGCACTGGGCTTCACAGGCCCGTGCAAATTTGCACGCGCACGACGCACATACTGCGCGCGGTGCACTGGGTGAGCACGCGAGGCGTAGAGTTTCAGGGCCAAAAATTTTTGCTCCTTCGCCCAGATTCATATCAAATCGCCTCAATCTGCTTGCAAGTAGGTTCTTCACGCTTACTTAGTAAATTATGGACATGAGTATGGTGTTTTGAAAAGGGAAAAACAAGTGTTTGGTGTGATGAAATATAAACCCCATGTTCATTGCTAAATTCACTGCTTAGGGTTTTGAAACAAATGTTAATGATATCGTGAGGGTTCCAAATTTGTGCTATTGATATATGCCTGTGTCATCTATTGTCAGTGGTGTCTCTCCTCTCACGCTCTCTCTTTTCCATTACATCACTACTGTCATTATTATTTCCATTGTCATTTTCACACTGTTTATCATTCATGTTATGACATAGTCCCATTTTCACTTGTCCACATCCTCCAATGACATTGTCAAACACTGCAAGGGCCATTATCACTTTTGTTCCTAATAGTTATTTCCCCCACATTACACTCTTTTCTACTCACTTATCAAATCCCCTCATAATCAAAGCAGTGAATGTTTTTCATGCAAACTCATTTGACAGAACCATTATCATTGTGGCTTTCCTATGATACTTTGATACATATGTGACACATTTGGGGAGTAAAGCATACACTGAACTTTTGTCTTCACTATACCTATATCAGCATATATTTTGCAAACATCTTGATTTCAGCGCCATGTCAGAGACGGATTCAGTTTATGAGCAGGAGTATGACAGTGATTCCACAGCAGAGATTAATGTGCCACGGAGGTCTCACAAAAGTGGCAAAAGTGGTAGGCATGTCAGGGAGGAGCCTACTTCTTTGGCTCAATTGCAGGCTTGCCCGCTTGCAAAGGATTGTTTTCAGCATCAGTCATGTTTCCAATATTGTGAGATGATTTCACAAACCCAACATCATCATGAGCTAGCTCGTCTATTTGTTCTACATTTACATGATGGCCATGTAAACCTTGCCGGAGTAGATTTCATTCTGTCACCAGAGACCATTGCTCAGGCCACCGGAATACCAAACATAGGAGAGGAATGGAACAAATGACAGCAGCTAGAGAAATCCTACTATGAGCCATACATCAAACCTGGGTTTATGAGGCAGCTGAGCAGGGTATTTCCATTCAGATTTCTGAAGGATGAGTTTGCACCATTGATGAAACTCATCATTCGATATTTCAGTTGCGAGGGCAGATTCTCGTGCATCTATGCGTACCATGTCCGTTTGTTGATGCATTTCACGAGGGTACGTATGATGAGCATTCCATACTTCATGTATCGCAACATAGAGAGGATGACATTTCTTGTACAGAAGAATACCCCAGCACAACAGCATAGCAGTATATATCATTACACGCTGATCAAAATCATGGTGGTACATCAGCTGACACAACAGGGCATTGCTTGGGAGGCTTTCATCTCCCGTGACTTCTTCACAGCATCACAGCCGCCTCCTGAGGTAGTTCATGATGAGGGAGAGCCTTCACACCAGCCTGACATTCCTGAGACCGAGCATATCAGTGCTCCAATGTATGTGACATATCAGCGAGGCCACAGAGCCTTATTTTCAACTACAAGACGAGTACTATCTCCACTCGGGGTGGAAGGGGTCTCGTTGACTTCATCAGCAGCACGAGTATTATCTCCACATGATGTGGAAGGGGTCGCGCCTTCTTCTTCAGCACAGGTATAGATTTAGGACAGAGGAAAGAGGCCTATGCACGATGAGGGCCCATCAGGTGGTCGAGACAATGATTTCACATTCATCGATGTTGATGCGAGCTCTCCTAGCTCGAAGCTGAAAGAGATCATCCAGGAGAAAAAGGCTGAGAATGACACGCTAAAAGAGAAATTGCAGAGAGCTCAGTGGGTGATAAAATACTTGGAGCAGCGTAACAAACAGCTAGAGGACCAACACACAGTTTTAGAGCTGCGGCGAATCTGTGAAGATCGACAATTGGCCCGGAAGAGACCTGGTGACATGACACCAATTGAGCGAGAGACATGCCTCACGCATGTTAAAATTCATCTGGAGAAGTTTTTGGCAAAGGAAAATAGAGAAAAATACATGCTCCGTCACATGAAAGGTCATTATTGGGCCCGCATGCACGTCTGCAAAGAAAAAATGAAGATTCTGAAGAGGAGGTTGAGCAGAGCACTAAAACGGCGGAAGAGGCCTGATCCACTCCGGATCTTGGCTGAGGCTTCGTTGGCTGGGCATGATACATGATGGAGGGTATTCGCTCCAAATTTGAGCAAATTTGGAGAAGTTTTTGTCATTGTGGAAAATTTTGGTCTCAAAACAGGTTTTTCAGCCCAACGCGTAGCGCGTCGACGCGCGCGCTTATGATTGGGACACTTGCTGGAGGAGAAATTTATATTTTTAGATTTTTCATGGTAATTTATGCATGCTCCAGTATGTCCAAAGCATTTCACCAAGTTCTGGATGATCAAAAGGGCCAGAAACACCATGAAAATCACCTTTCTGCCACCTTTTTCAGCAGCAGGAAGTACTTGTGGAAGAATGAAGTTTTGGAGGGGAAAATGAGCTCCAAATTGGGAAATTCCACTTGGGCTGGATAGAAAACATCCAGGTCTTTCCAACAAGCTATCATGAGCTTGATTTTGATGTCAGGAAGTGCCCCAAAAGCAGGCTGAAAGGCGCGCGATGCATAGAGATTTTTGGTCAATTTTTCACCTTCCAGCTCAGGATTCCAGCCAGTTGGACCAGTTTTGATTGTGGATGTAATTTTTGACTCATATTGATGTAATTTGATGATTTTAATATAATTTTGACTTGATTTTACCTATTCTAGATGATTCACTCCTAAAAAAGTAAAAATCAAGTGTAAGAATCAGTTTCCTTCCTTTCAGAGGCAAGTTGTTTGGCTGCCTAGATTCTAGTTCCTTGTTTAGAATTAGTTGAAATTTCTCCTAGAAGGAGGAATTCGACCCCTAGAGGCATGGAAAGGGGTTATGATGGTCTATATGATGTAATTTCTGAGACATTCTATAGGTTGGACTCTTGGGAAAAGTTTGGCACACTATTGTACATGTTTTTCACATTTTGGCTAAGGAAAGATCAGAGGTTTTGCAGCACCTGTTGGGATTCTTGTGGCTTTCAGTTCTTGATGGTGTTTTCTCTCAGTTTATTGTAATTTATTTCATGTTTAATGTATGTCATTCCCTTCTTATGCTTCTAAAACTAAATGAATGAGTAAATGAGGCTGAATCCATTGTTTCCAGTGCTCTGCCTTTAAATTTGTTTAGTTTTACATGTTTTCGTCAGTTTGGAGAGGATCCATGTTATCCCTTGCCCTATTTAGCTCCTTGTCATTCTTATCCATCCATACACCTGATCAAAAGCATCAATACTATTGCCTACCTCGCCCCAACTCGAATTCTGCAAAGATCTGGCCTTATCCCCGGACCCAAAATTGTTTTTCCCATTTTTTCAACAAAAACCCAAAAAATCAAAACCAAACTTTCCTATATCTTTACTAGCCTAAAATAAGTATTCATTATAAGTCATCTCAGCCCCTTTGAAGACCTTTTGCCGAGATAGACCCAGAGAGAGCCCTCTCCTGTCCTCGTAGGGCTAGTTACGAGGCTGAGCGTGGTTTGATGTAGCCTTGAGTTTTACCTTATTTCATCCTAAGGTAGATTCGAGCGCTAACAGGTCCTCATCAATTATCTGATTGGTGTAAGATCCTTCAGATGTGAGGAAGCTTACAATATCAGGATCATCGTTGAAAATCCTCCAATTGGTAATGTTATCAGGAATCGAGGGTCTAAAGATTAATTCGATTGAAAATCGATCAGGGCTATAGTCTTCTGAAGGAATGAGTTTGGAAGCTACGTTAGCTAGGAGGTTTGCAATAGCATTCTAAAGTCTGGGGATTGATGAAATATTAAATGCTATAAAGTGTTCAATCAGATCTTGAACTAAAGATTGATAATGCTTTAAATGAATTGATAAAAAATGTATAGTATTGCGTACATGTCTGATTACAATCTCATAATCTTCAAAAACTTGTAGATATTTGATGTCTAATCCGACTACTTTGTATAATCCTTGGACTAAAGCTTCCTATTCTACGGTATTATTGGTGCAATCAAATTCGAGTCTGCAAGTTAGCATAGTTTTGTTTCCCTCTGGACTGATTAACAGGCATTCTACTCCTGCTCCTTCATTAGACTTAGAACCGTCAAAAAATAACTTCCAAAATAAATATTTATTTACAGGGGCATCTATAAAATTAATACATTTAGAACTATCTGTTCGAGAAAAAAATTCTATTTGAGATAGAATAGAATGTTCTAAGTAAGGTGAAGTATGAGCATTAAAATTTCCTAAGAAAGAATCAACTGAGTAGTTTCCAATGATATTATTGCTGTATGCTACCAGTTCATTTTCTCCTTCCAGTTCTGTTACTATGTATTTCTGATGTTTTTCTCGCTCAACCTTTATCTGATTTGGTTTACCATTGTAAGGGAGCCACATGTGTGACCAATCAGTTGCAAAGTATCCATGAAGTTTTTTTGACCAATCTCTGCTAAGAATTAAGCCATAAAATTCTGGAATATCTGCAACTAAAATGTCGATAACTTGACATAACTTTGGAATAGATGATAGCCTTATGGTAACCTGATTTAATTCACTGATCAATTCAACTTGCGATCGATCTAACTAAACTATGCGCACATCAGATTTTTGCGGTTGAATGTTCAACTTTGCACATATTGATTTTGGTAGAATATTAGATGAAGCTCCAGAATCAACTAAGCAATTATGCAAATTTTTATTGAAAACTTCATAAGTAAGAAGAAATGGGGGAGTATGAGATCTCGACCTTCCTCCAATTAAAGCGATATTTTCTAGATCAACTTTACTAATCACATTAGTTGGAGGTCTTCCCATTTCATGGGAAGCTTGAGAGATTACAGGTGCGGCAAAGGTTTTTCTGGTACAACATGTAATTCTTTCAAAAGTACCTTTTGTTGGTGTTTTAACTTGCTCAATTCATAAAAAGTGATGTTAGCCCTAGTCTTCTTTATGTCTTCTATGATATTATACTCCATTTCATCCGAAATGATTAGTGTTTTTGATGGAGTTGATGAATCTGTTTGGACTGGGCTAGCTTGAGTCGCTTTAGATGTCGTTTTCTTGGTTGTGACTTTATCCTTAATCATTGAGCTTGTGCTCTTTGGCTTAGGAGTAGGTTGAGGAGGATCAAGTTGATTTCTACTTCGAGTGCTAACCGGGGATGCCTCTTGATATTCTTCATCTGGGAGGATGAAATCCCACATAACTTATACCTCTACAACTTCTTCTTCATCGGTAGTTTCTTCAGTAGCAATCTCCTCTTCTTCTTGTTCTGATTCAGCACTTGTGATAACATTTGGCGGCTATGAATCAGTCGAAGGGTTTCTTCTATAAGGCTTGAACGAATTTTTAGAAGATGTTTCTGCCACTTGTCTGTTAATGTCAACCATTTTGTTGGACATGGTTTTCAGAACTTTCTGCAATCCTTCTAAATCGAATGGATCTTTCGATTGTTTTTTCTTGGGGTCTTCCTTAAAAGTAACTTTCTTGGATTTTCGTTCCTCTATCGCGTTTTTATTTTCTAGAGAAATGATACGTTTCTCTACTACTATTGCTTCCTTCATATTGTGAGCTAAACTTTTTTTGTTAGCCCTATCAACGATGATTGCTATGTTTGATGGTAAAGAAGAGATGTACCATTCACTTCGCACTTCTTCGCTAGGCTTGGAAGCAGTAGGAATTTTATTTAACAATTTATTGAAACGTGAATTAAAATCCTTGATAGGTTCTTTTGACTCAGCCCTAAGGTTAAACAAATCATTGATCAGTGTCATTGTAGACTTGTCATCACCGAACTTAGTCAAAAATTGATCTTGGAAGATATCCCAACCAGTAATAGATCCAAATGGTAATGAGAAATACCATGATTCGGCTGCTCCTTGTATGATCGAAGTGGATATTAGTGGCCACCTTCCTATTCCACTTGGGCCCCAACCCTTGTCTCTTTCTGTTTTTCAGTTTCGGCATAACTTACTATTTTTAGCAGTTTTTCGAGTCCTGAACTTCCGGAGCCGTTTTGAGGCCCTAAACGACGTTTTTTGGGCATCACTCCTTTAGCGAATATCATTCCATTTTGGAATGATATTCGTGGCAAAAGTTGTAGTCCTCAGATAGAGATTTCTAATGATGTATCATGTGCGTCAAACGGAGATAGTATGCCAAAGTTACGTCCCTGGGAAGTTGAAACACCAATTTACCCAAACGGGGCCCATAGTTTTGGCACTTCATCTCTTAGGGTTAGGTTGTTGGATGTTTATGGTTCTCCATTATTTCTCAATAATAAATAGGCCCTCGAGTCTCATTTTAACTGAGTTTAGAGGCCTGTAGCCGCCACATCTCTTCTCAGAGATAGCTACCAACACCCTAGCTATTTTTATTTCCATTCTGTCTGTAAGAAAATTTTAGTTCTTTGATATTAATGAAATGAAGTGTTATTTCCGCTGCATCTCTGTATTTATGGTTATATGTTTATTCTGTTGCATTCCTGCATAAATCCGGATCATTCTAGAGTATAGGGAAAAAGTCGAACGACAACATCTTCATTAGTAACTCCATTGAGATTTATGGACAGCATAAAGTTATTTATATGTTCTTCCGCTAGCATGCCTAATTCAGGATTAAAATTAGGCAGCCATTTTTCAGGATGGGCTGGTAATTGACTCAAGGGCGCAGGCATTAAGACTGCCCCTGGGTTATTCCATGGCAATTGGGCCATCGCTGAGCTGCCAACAGAAGAAAGCGCAGAAGATGATCCTTATGGTTGAGAAGATGAGGATATTACGATTCCAGATGTTTGAGAAGGAGATGTGGAAGTTCCAGTGGACTGACGGACAACAATCTGAAGTGGAGGGGTGGATGGTGGACTTCGCGGTGAAGAGGTTGAGATGGATGATGATGATGAAAGAGTCTCACTATCAGACCCTTTAGGTGATTTTCTTGCTCTCTTCCTTGTAGGTAGAGGTAACTCGGTTGGCTGAATGCCAAACTTTTCACTCTATAATCTAGTGAGAGGATGAGCAGGGTTATATTGTGAAGTCACATTGCCTTGAGATTTATCAGATCTTTGAGGTGATATTAAAAATCGCTAAAGTTTATGAATCAAAGATCCAACTTCAGGAGGTTCAATAGAAGATACTTCTGAAAAGTCATGGTTTGTGGTAGTGGTTGTTGTTCTTTCGACTCCTAGCTCTGGATTTAAAGATTCTAAGTGCGATGGGGAAGTCAGGGGAGATGGTGAGGGATATTTACTCTCAGAATGGTATTTAGATTTTGACTTACTTGCCATTCATAGTTTGAGCCCTCCTTCTAGCACCAAATATGCTGAAGCCCCAAAAATTGGGTCTACAACAAGGGGGATACCCACCCAGTCCAGACCTTAGTTGGCATCTCCTTTTCCGTTTGGTATAGTGGGTCCGATTGGGGATAATGGGACCAGTTTCCCAATATGTGTGTGTGTGTGTGTTGAGAATTGATATTTCCTTTCTAAAACTTCCTAAGTAAGATGATTTTATTCTAACTCTAATCAATTGTATTCTAATAAATAGAAATATATAATTCTATACTAACTGATGCAGGGGCATTAGATTCTAGCCAGCAATGTGAAAGCTTGTTCACATGTTGTGGCTAGCTGAGTTAAAATTCATTCACTAATGGGTGAAAGTCAAATGTTTAATGAGAGGATTTAATTCCTCAAACAATTTATTATTATTATTTGTAATAAATTAGGAGAGTATTTAGAGATAAGTAGTTTGAATAGGTGTGAGCTTGTTGAGCATATCTAGGCTACAGTTGATAGATTTTAGAAAAATATTTGGGAAAGTAGGATTTTTGTCTCAATTTAGGAAATCTGATCCTAAATTGAGGTCTCTGTTTTGTAATAAAACTATAAATTATAATCTTTGTAATGGAGAAATTCGGAGTTGGCCGTGAGGAATTATTGTAAGGATTGGAGTTAATAAAGTTTGCAAAGTTCTGAATTATTGGATCATACTGGCAATCCCCGGAGATCTTTTATCTTCAAAATTTTATTGGTGTGACATTTTTGTACGAGTTGAGGGTGATCGAACTTCTGTAGTCTCTATTAGAAGAAGACTTGATTTTTTTTTTAAATCTTGAATTATACAGTTCGATATCAATTTGAGTGCAATGCAGATTCTATGAATACTTATTTATGTTTGCAGATGCTTATATTCCTGCATCCTCTCTGTTAAGATAAAATGCATTTTTTTAGTGTGAAGTAATTCTTTAATATCAGAGGTCAATTCTGATATCAATAAGAAATTGTATAAGCATTCTAGTTCGATTCGCAAGAATCAAAGTGATTCTGGTTTTAAAAGTTACCAATGAAGAATCTGTGATGTTGCTGAAACACAATCTTAAGCATAGAAAGCAATTCATTTTGTTTGTTAATGTTGCTGAAACACAATCTTCAACATAGAGAGTAATTCGTTTTGTTTGTTAATGTTGCTGAAACACAATCTTCAGCATAGAGAGAAATTCGTTTTGTTTATTAAAGTTGCTGAAACACAATCTTCAGCATAGAGAGAAGTATGTTTGAAAGGAAGCAATTCGTTTTGATTGCTGGAATCAATTTCTGTTTATGTATAGTTTTGATAAGTCGATGTATAGAAGCCGATTTCAAGCTTTGATGTAGAGCGATGAATTTCTGGGTGAATTGAATTAAAGTCTGTGTAATTTGACTTCAGAGCAATCAGAAAGTTAAGCCTTGAAGAAACAGTTTTACAGCCAACAACGCAGAGCTCTGGCATATTAAAGTTCAGCGTTTCAGAAATTGCAGTTCAGTTTTGTGGCAGGTATGAGACAGCATTGGAATTTTAATGCATTGGAAACTTCAGGTATGAGCCAGCATTTTTTGAAATGAAAATTGGGTCATAAGAGATTAATATAAAGAGCTTTTAAAATGATTTAGAAGCACTTTATTTAAAGCCAAAGATCATATTATGGAATTTTTGGTAGATTTCATTAATCAAATTTTTCAAATTTGATGAATGAAAATGAAAGTGATGAATTAAATCCAACTCCTCCGGAGTTAGAAATCATAGTTGATAAATTTGAAAGGCTCTCTTTAACGCCTACACCATCATCGCCATCACTAACCTGGGATGTAATCTTTCCGTTATGCGATCTAAAATGATTTCAAATAACAATTGATAATAAAGATCATTCAATTGTTATAAGAAAATAATTCAATAGAGATAAACCACTTCGTATAAAAAGTTAGACGAAACAATTGTGAAAAACATATCACATAATAAGCTGCTCATATATTAAGCGTAAATAAATAGCTATCACCGTACAAAAGTGCCAAATGATAACTCAAGCATTCAAGCATCAATATATAAACAACCGAACATGAATATCACTTTAACACAGAGGTAGAAATAGTTAAGAGATAAAAGTACCATTTATAACTAGTTCTACTCATGAGCTTCAAGCAATAATGACTTATCTGTTCTTAATCCAACATCCACTAAGAGTAAAAAAGTGCAACATCAATAATAGATATTAAATGCAGATATCAATAAATCCTGTTCCATTCATTCATCAAAACCTCCTCGGAGGGTGAAAAAGTGCTTGTTCTGAGGACAAGTTTTTGACAAATTTCAGGACCCTTCTCTAAATGCATGAGAAGGGTTTAAATACTACTAAATAAATATAAAAATAATTTATTACAAAAAAGTAGGATATGGTTTAAATGACCGTCCTTATTTTAGGTGAAAATAAAGCAAAATTAATACTAAATCTAAAATCAACTAACTATTTGTGAATCTGTTCTTTGAAATTTCAAGCGTTCAGCATTTGTTTGAGAAGAGTAGGCTGGTCAACTTCAGACTTTAACTGTCCTGTGAAAATGGAATCGACAAGAGCTGGCACCATCTTCTCGGAAAAATTGATGATACATTTGAGAGTCATGCACTAGCTGTGTGGTTTTACCAAACACGCCCAGTAAGAATCCCAATTTAACTTAGTTAATCTTTTAATTGATTCTGCCTTTTCTTGAGCCTTCTGTCTCCAGCCTATCTGCAGTTGTTGTGCTTTCGGTAGATACCCTGGAGTGGTTTCTGAGATCATATTTGCCTTGTGAAAATTTTCATTTATGCAATCAATAACATTGTTTGCTGTTGTGGCTACTTCTTCTGCCGCTTGCTCTGCTTTCCTGATTTGTGCATCCCAATTATTAAAGAGCATTTCTTTGTTTGTCATAGATTATTGGTGCACCTGCTCTTTTCCCCTCCTCTATTTCTTGCCAAGACAAATGTTCAGTAACTCTTTTATCAATTAAATCATAATCATTTTGCAAGTCTACGACTTGATTAGTGATTTTATCACTTTCTTCACAATAAGAGTTCCACTGTGATATTCTTTGGCACAATATTTCTTGTTGCTGCAGTAGTTGATCATTTAAGGAAATGGATTCTGTGATGAATTTTGTAAGCTTGGGATCATCCTTGTGCATGTCTTGCATAACCTGTAACTGTTTTTATTTTTCATCCAAACTGTTCTGGTACTCTATCTGCATTTGTTGGAAGTCCTGCTGTAATTTTTCAAGCTGTTTCTGTGCTTCATTGTTGGCGTTGGCTTGTTGCAGTTGTTGTTGCAAAACCTGTACTTGATATTCTTTCTCATTCAGTAATTGTCATACCTCAAATGCTTTATCAATGGTTGCAGAGGCATATGCTCCTGTGATCTGAGATAATTTGGTTAGATTTTCAATGGGATCAGCTATAGGATCTTGCCATAGGATGTCTAATTGCTCTGCATCATGAGAGAGCACGTTTTCCAATTTCCTTTTCTTTATTTGTCTTCTTACCACTACCTTGTGTTGTGGACTATAAAATACATCAAGAGGAGGAATTTCCTCTATTTTGAGCATAAGTTCAGAGGATGGAGTAATGGGAATATGTTCCATTTCTGAGACATTGCTACTTATTTCTATGACTATATTTTTTGTTGCCTCTATATTACTCACAGGTTTCTGTGTGTTCTGTCCTTCAATATTTATTAAATCAATGAATGTCTCCCATTATTTATCTAGCTCAGTTCTGACTGATGATTGTTTTATGATTAGAGGGGGAAGATTTAGCTGTGGAGAGGTCAAAACCTGTTGTTGTGGGAGTTCCTTTGACTGGGCAGTATCCCTTGCTGACCCTTCACTTTTATCATGGTCATTTTCAGACCTCTTAGAGTGTTCTGACATTTCTCTCCCGGACTTAGATTTAGATCTGTCTGTGCCTGAACTTCCACTAAGACTAATACTTGGAGTTGGTTCCCTTATGGGTTCCAGGCATAATTTATCCAAAGGTATACTAGATAACCTCCTTTCCCTGTACATCTTGAAATCTTGAAATTCTGTTGGAGGAAATCGTATTTGGGCAGAATGTAGAATCTCTTTAAGTGTGCCCTTCTCTTGGAACATGTCATCAAAAAGATCATCTTATTTAGAAAACACCCTTATTTTGACTGTAGTGGTGAAATTTTTAGCAATATCATAAGGGTCGAACGGCCTTCTTGGAAATTTGAACAAACTTTAACATGTTATGTTGTTTACGTCTTTGAATGCATGGCCTACATCAAATAGTGAAAAGGCCCCACAGGCCACAGGAAATTGTGGCCAAATAGCCTTCTTTTTATCTTTCAAATATTTAGTCAAACCTCCTTCTCCACAGGTTTGATAAGAAATTTCTCGTGCCATGAGTTTATTAGGAACATACAAAGGTAAGACATGAGGGGAAGAGAAACTTCCAAATACCCTGACATATGTAAACAATTCTTCTCCAAACCATCTCGTGACAGGAAGTATATCTACCTCTGCTTCAGGAGAAAACCTTGGAGCGTCTTTATCATATAACATTTTGTACAAGGGCAACATGATTCCATAACATATCTTCTAAAAATAGTGAATGAACTTGGAATCCCACAATTCTTTGTGATAAATATGAATGGGTAAGGGGTCTTGAGTCGTCCATTTCCAACCCATTAAAGGAAACTTGGAAATATAATAGATTGAATCCATCACATATGCAGATAAGTAAAAAGGGGGATAAATTCTCTGAGAAGCAGTTCTTTTAGACCAGTAATTCAAAATGGTTGTGGCTAAGTTATCGGATAATATCTTAACCCAATCCACAACAGTAGCATTAACAACAGCATTCAATAATGGTAGCCATTCAGATGAAAATTTATTAATGTCTGGCTTCCCAAAAAGCCTACAGAGCATAGTAGCGACAAAGCAATATTGAGAGGTGAGAGAACCAGTACTATACATACCGTGTTTATCCTTTTTTAGTGGTTTTTCCATCCTTGACCAGTCCTTGGTACATACTACCAGGTCTTCATTTTCTTTAGCAAACTTCTTAATGCACTGTTTGTTATAAGTTGCCTGTGGCTCTGGTAAATGATATATGAGTCTCAAATATTGTGGAGTGAATGAGCCAATGAGTTCTTGACCCTGAGTCTTAAACTCTCTGTTTGTGATATCAGTGTTATCCAGTACCCATTTAACCATGTCCGTGTATGGAAGAATTTTAGGCCTCGCTGCTATCCAGTGCAAGAATGAGTAAGCTAACTCTGTAATAGACGCCTCAGAAGACCCATGTGAGCCTGCAATAGCTGTAACCTCCATTACTCTAGGGTTCTCTTCCTCAATTAGATTATACATGCCTTCCCAAGTATTAATACCACCATCTTTGTTACAGGCGGTGTTTGTATATAAGGGCGTCATTTCTTTTTCTTCAGAACTCGGAGCCTTGTCTTTCTTTCCCATAATATCCTGAGTACTGCTTTGTATAGTTCTTTGTTCTTCGTTCCTGTAGTTTACAAATGAGATGAGAATAATGATAAAAAAGGTGACGGGAAAGCTTTTAAATGCGGAAGACATATAAAATATACAACCTTACGTGAAATGGCTCTTCAATCATAACAAAACCATATTTAATTAATGATTGACAACCAATTCATTTATTAACAGTAAAGCGCATAACCAGGCCTCGGTTTATGGAAAATATTTTTTGTACAATGAGCTTTAAATATCTACGATAAGCCGATCTATGATTTTCTTCGCAATATCGCAGATCACAGTATCGCAGATTGCAATCTCGTGGAATCGCAATATTGCAATATTGCAAAATCGCAAAATCGCTGGAGCGTAGCATATGAAAAATATTAGTTAATGTGTTTTTCTGCGAAACATGATTTGCGATATGTGCCATCGCATATCGGTGGTTTGAGGTTTTTAGCGTAAGTGATATTTGAGGCATGCGATGCGATGAATATTTTTTAGTGCATAGTATCGCATCGTGATCTTGCAATCTTTAGAATTCCGCTTGTAAGGAGATATTCATTACCCTTTTGCGATGCGATATTCCTTTAAGGAAGGATTTTATTCTATCTTATCATAAAAATTAAACTTTTTAGATTTTTCAAGGGGTATTCTCCTAAGTATATGATATTAAGTTTTATTGAAAAAAAGGAAAAACAAGCACTAATCGATTTTTAAGTTTTTTGACTAAGGGCCCCCACTTATTTAGTAGTAGTGATAGTACTAAATAAGAAGGGGGGTTTTTGCTGGCCACAACCGGAGGGAATAGAAGAAGGAATACTCCTGAAGATGCAAGGTTCCTCTGCTCATGCACAAAACTTTGCATTAAATTCATATCATTATGAACGTTCAAGTCTTTTATGGCATGCTATATTTGGACACTTAAACTATGAAAGCCTTCAATTGTTGAAGAAAAATTGTGTTACTTATAGAAATTATATAACTGATATGTTATACATCCAAGCTTCTCCTGATCACACACTATTTTACTTTATGCACAATACAGAATCTCTTCTACCATTGATCATTACTTGCAGAAATAAAATCAATTGCATGCACACATTAAAACCATAAAAATTCACACATATGAACAGAGTAATTTATGGGAAAGCTTAAAGCTGAAAACCCCCAACTATCTATATAATATATGTCATAGAGATCATGTAACAATCATCATACAAAGCTCCTCACAAGCTCTCAATACAATCTCCAATTGCTACACACTAATCAGGTCCAATCTAGCAAATCTCATGCTCCAATCTCTGCCACCTACTAGCCTACCTCTACTGCGCAATCACTACTGAAGAATGGCTCTGAATGAACTCGAATTGGTCCAGCCTTGCTCACACAATCCTCATTGGCATCTCCAACCACTGTGTGTTGCAATTCATGCAACACTATAGTCACAACTGATAGTCAACCTGCTCTTTCACCTACCTCTCCACTGGTCTCCACTAAAACTGTCCATGCACTGTAGTTAACTGATGTATTCTTCAGTTGATTAATGATTTAATAATTAGTGAATTAATTAATAATTAATTCACACCACTCTCACTAGTGTATCAATCAATTAGACTAGATACAACTAGCTCAACTATGTTTAACTAAGTTAAACTGAACACAACTCCACCAACTACCTTAATAACTCCACCAAACTCTGTCACATGAGTTCTAACTGAAGTCTCCATGAAATAGCTCCACTTAACCCTCAAGAATAGAATAATTCCTTCTGTCAGCTCTTGTGCCACATCTGTGCACTTAATTGAAGTGCTCCAAGAGAATAAGATAATGTTTATTGTCCAAATATTATTAAGAGCTAATAATATTCAACATATCTATTTTTAGACTAGAAATCTAAAAATAGATTCTGCCCAATATGTCTAAAAATAGAAGTCCATCTATTTTCCAACTTGACCAACCATCCACAAATAGCATCTTGCAACTCATAGAATATGATCAACATGTCTAAAAATAGACTTGCGCCAAAAATAGCCTGCGGACCCACTTAGTGAAGGAAACTCTTTTCACTAAGCTCATCATCTTGTTGCAATCTCAAAACTCCCTCTCAGCAAGATAGGGATTATCTGCCACCCCGATCCTGCCCCTGTGGCATTCGAATTTGCTCCTGGTGAGCACCTTCGTCAAGATATCAACATCCCGATCCTCCGTAGGAATGTAAGAAAGTAACATGATCTTCCGCTGCACACAATCTCTGATATGATGATACCAGATGTCAATGTGTTTAGATCTATCATGAAATACTGTATTAACCAAGAGTTTGATGCAACTCTGATTATCACAATATATCACAGTAGGATCTAAGTGTGAATCGAACAACCCAACCAGGATCTTCCTCATCCATATAGCCTTGCATGCAGCCAAACTTGCTGCCATGTACTCGGCCTCCACTGAACTGAGTGCCACTGATCTCTGCTTCCTGCTGTACCAAGAAACTGTTGTCGACCCGATACTGAAAATCCCTCCAGATGTGCTCTTTCTGTCCGTTGGGCTCCCTGCCATATCTGCATCCGTGAAGCCACACAGCTTCACCTCATCTGACTGTCTGTACCATAATCCATATCCTGATGTGCCTCTGAGATGTCTCAATACATTTTTGGCTACCTTCCAAAAGAGCTTGATAGGCTTAACCATAGCTTGTGAAAGCTGGTTAACAGCGTAACATATGTCAAGTCGTGTATTGACTAGATACATAAGCGACCCCACCAACTGTCGGTAAAAAGTGGCATCCACTACCTCTACTAATGTGGCATCCTCTTTCCTCCAACCACTAGGAAGAGGAGTGTCAATAGGCTTGCATCCATGCATGTTGAACTTCTCCAGTATCTCCAGGGCATACTTTCCTTCAGTCACAAATAGTCCATCACTACGCTGCCAAATTTTCAATCACAGGAAATAATGAAGGAGGCCCAAGTCCTTCATCTCAAGCTCCTTTTCAAGATCAACCTTGCATAAGTGTATCAACAGTTCATCACCTATCAGAATCAAATCATCTACATAAAGTACAATGATCAGCTACTTACCCTCCACCACAGTCTAGTATAGGTTTGGATCCGCCTCACTCTTGGAGAATCTAATTCCAGTGAAATAACTGTCTATCTGTGTGTAACAAGCACGAGGTGCTTGTTTCAACCCATACAACGCTCTCTTGAGCTTGCACACATGCGACTCACTGTTGAAGATCTCGAAACCTTCGGGCTGCTCTATGTACACCTCCTCCTCAATGACTTCATTGAGGAATGGAGTCTTCAAATCCATCTGATGAATGTGCCACCCCATCTGTGCTGAGAGAGCAAGAATCGTCCATATGGAAGAATACCTTGTGACAGGTGCAAAGGTTTCCTCATAGTCGATCCCCTCAATCTGTGAGAAGCCTCAGGCAACAAATCTTTCCTTGTACTTCTCCACACTCCCATTAGCTACTTGCTTCACTTTGTAGATCCATCTCGAACCTACCACTGATTTCCCTTCTGGCCTTGGGACAATCTCCCATGCATTGTTTCTGAAAATTGAATCCTACTCTTCCACCATGGCATCTACCCATGCAGGGTCCTCCACAGCTTCCTTGAAAGAGGATGGTTCTGTCATGATACACTTGCTCATCAGAGCCATGTATCCAGTATATCGGTCAGGTGACTGTCTCTGTCTACGCTGTGATGTAGGTGCTCCTACAATCTTCTCTGCATCAAGATTCAGTCGCTCAGCTTCTGTAGTGCGCTTCCGCCCTCTAATGGTTGGCACTGCATGAGTGGTTTCTTCCACTCCATGAACCTCCTCTTGTGGTTGATCCACATCCTAAGGCTTATCCTTAGGAACTAATAGCTCCTCATCTACATGCAAGTGTGGCTCCCTCTCAAGCGAACACTTCATGGCTTTCTCCTCATGAAATTTGATATCTCGTCGCACAACAATCTTCCGATTGTATGGCAAATAGACACGATAGTTTTGAGGTGTATCAGTGTACGCCACAAATATCCCAACCTCTGCGGTTGGCTCCAGATTCTTCCTGGCATCCTTCGTCACATGAATGTAAATAGGTGAGCCAAAAATCTTGAAATGAGAAATATCAGGCTTCTTACCAAAAAACGCCTCTTCAAGTGTACTCATGCCAAGTACTCTGTGAGGACAACGGTTTTTCACATAAACCGCAGTATTGCATGCCTTAGCCAACAAGTTTATGGGAAGGCCCTGATCATGCAACATCGCCCGTGCAACACCCATGATCATTCTGTTCTTTGGCTCCGCGACCCCATTCTACTGTGGGTTATGAGGCGCTATGAGCTCTCTTCGAATTCCTTCTATGTTGCAAAATTCTTTGAATTCGCCAGAGATAAATTCACCACCATTGTCGCTCCTAAGAGCCTTCACCTGCTTCCCTGACTCTTTCTCCACCAATGCCTTGAACTCACAGAACTTTGAGTATGTCTTGCTCTTCTTCTGCATGAAGAAGATCCAGTACTTACGAGAAAAATCATCAACAAAGATCACATAATACCTGTGCTTTGGTGTCGAAGCTACTGAGAAAGGTCCACACACATCTGTGTGAATTCTCTCAAGGATTGTCGTGGCACGACTATCCTTCTCATGAAAGGTGGCTTTCACAAATTTTCCCAAATTACATCCCTTGCACTGATCTGAATACGCAAGTGTACCTTTGGGAAGCCTGGTAGAGATCTGCAACAAAATTTTCAAAGCACCATGGTGAAGATGGCCCAATCTCCTGTGCCATAGCTCGCCCTCATCCCGGCTCACCACTCCTTATGCCTTGCCTGCCATTGCTGCGCAGCCATCTACCTGCAACTGATAAAGGTTCTTAACTCGAACCCCTATCCTCCGGGTTTCACCAGTTGCCTTACTGCACAGGAAAGCCTTTCCCTCACTAAAGACAACATCATATCCCTTGTCTTCCAACATTGCCACAGAGATAAGATTCTTCTTCAATCCTAGAACATGCATGACTTCCTTCAATATGAAGGGTTTACCAGACTCCCTCTCAAAGGAAATGGTACCGATACCGATCGCATTGTATCTACCATCATCGCCCATCTTGATGTGCACTCCAAGATATTTCTCATCCAGATCAGTAAACAAATATTTGTCTCCGGTCATGTGAAAAGATGCAACATGTTTGGTCAATTTAGTGTGTCCTAAATTGCTGAATTTAATTTGTCAATCCGGGAATCGTAAGTTGATGAAGTGCGGCGCACTATATGTGCAAGATAACCTATTTCTTAACTTTTTGTCGTTTTTGGTTTTCTAAGGTGAAATGGAAATTTTAAGATGAAAACAAGTTTGGTTATGTTTATTCAAGAAAATGATATCCCCTATAATGATTTACCAACTTGAAACTTTAAAAAGAAATTTGAAATTTACAATGACAAGACTTGAAAGGAAATGAAAATGTGCTGCTGAAATGAAAAGGTGCTGCTAGTCTAATAAATCAAAACAGTGAACTGTTGAGCATGAAAACCAAACTATTCTTGCTGTTGACTAAACACAAAAGAAACTATGTGTTACACCATTTTTTGGTCATCTAACCTTTTATCATTAGATGGACCCAAGTACACCATGTAAGACCAGTTTTACCCCAAGTAAAACTGCTTTCACTATGTTAATTAAGGAAACCCCAAAAGGAATAATTAATTAAACCATAATTTAATTATTATTCCCAGTCATGTTTAACCCAAAAACAAAGAAATTAATGAGATACACCTATAGTTATCTTATTATTTTCTAGGAATAATTATTTAAATAATATTCCTTGTTAAATATGACCAAATCAACCACTATTAATTAAATAAATCATTATTTATTTGATTATATCTCAACCACTTCCTTAAAAGGATAAATAAATCATTTATTTATTTAATCTTCACTAATCAAGGGATTTTGACCCAAGTCAAAGTCCCTTTCCCTCCAACAAATAATAATAAAATATTCCATAGAGGTGGATCTAGATTTGGTTAACATTATTTTAATCATGGACCAAGATCTAGAATGACCCAATATTTTGTTATAAATAGGAGGGTTTTCCCCTTCATTCTTCACCTTTTGTTGCATACTAGATCACTCTGGATCTATACACTCGGTCTCATTTTCTGCCATTATTGCTCCCATTGAGCTCTACCTTCTACATTGGGTTTTCTACATCTACAAGAGAGAGAAAGCTTAGATCTGAAGTGCTGAGGACTACAAAGAACCCATCCCATTGAGGAGATCTCGATACACCTTCTTGTTTCCTCCCAGGTGCCCTGTAATATAAAAATTCATTCAAAAATCGTGTTCTTGTCTTGTCTGTTGGATGCATGGAGCAAACTCTTTACTTTACTGCTTAATGTCTTTCCATTTATAGATCTGTTTGTTGCAGCACTTTAACTACTAATTGCAGATCCGAAGATGTTTTGCAGCCTTTATTGTTGTTAGGGCTATTAGTTATGCGTAGCTAAAGTGGTTCTTTTTCGTACACTTCGACGAAGAATTCATACTAACAAATGGCGACTCCACACGGGTTTTAAATTACGACCGCCGTCGTTTTTCATATTCCTGCATATCCAGCTACTTCAGGCCCTAGGGCTTCTTTTTTAGCTGCTTAGTTTTTCTCTTTTCATGTCATTTTTCTCACATAAAACCCTAAAAACCTAAAATTTCTAACTTCCGTGTGTTTCTCGCCCTATTGCGCAGGTAAGCGACACCAGCCGCACCTGAGACGGCAATTTTTCAGAAAACTGTTTAAACACGGAATCTGGTCAGACTTTTTGGCCCAAAACCCGCGACCCGGATGCACCTTTTGGCCCGTTCTCGCGACCTCAACTCGCATCGTGTCAACCGCGACCGCCCCTTTCTCAAAGATTTTTCCGTAATTTTTCCGGGTTCCCGCCGCAGCCCTCCGCTGTGGTTTTCCACCGCCCCCGCCCGCCGACCAAGACCCCATCTCTGCTTTTACTCTCATCTAAGGAAGTGGGAACCCACCCCCTTAGGGCTTCTAGTACCCTCCTCCACTTTTTAGGAAGAGTTTCAAATAAGCTTCAAATTGGGCCTGCCAAGAGCTTCAGCCCCCTCTTTTTCCAGATCTGT